>CAWUFW010006170.1:1115000-1197998 GCA_963921515.1 Calotriton arnoldi
GTTTATATGCAGTGCTGTCACAATCAATGCAGTTGATTCTCCTCAAATAAATGAATGCAATTATAGATTAACTCTTGAGAATAAATAATCATGGGCTAAAGTTGCTATTTTTCTGGCCACAAAAAGTGATTGCAATTTGTGACCAGTCTTTTTGTGACGAGAAACAAACTTTATATTCAAACCTATAGTTCAGTTGGCAAAATAAGGAATTAAAGTGGGCCACAGCTTGGCCTACCTAATTTGCATTAATTAGGTTGCTTGCAAATTGTGAGTCACTTGACATGGATGGTGGACTCCAAGAGTCAGCAGAACACCATGTCTGTGACTGAGTTTAAATAAAGTCAATTTTTTTTTTAATGCAGCACCTGATTTTCTTAAAGGAAATGTAGCTGCTTTTTAAAAAAAGAAGTTTTTTTTGTGTTTCATTTAGAGTTGGCAGTTGCCTCCTGGACTCCCACTGAAATGTATACCCCAATTCACAAAGGGGATTGGATTCAGAGAAGACCCCTTTTTTGTGGCTAAGTTACCACTGCAAACTCGGGAGCCAGTAACTTTTAATGGTTTGCAACTATAATTTTCTGGTTTTAGAAAATATGGTCTATTGACCCCACTTGCAGAAAGGTCAACTTCATTGTGACCCCCAAGCCCCTGCTTTGACATTCCCTATGTGTATCTAGTTCCTATATGTGCATGGGGTGTGCAGCACATGCATGGTAGTAAGACTGTATGGTGAGAACCTGAGTACTGTGGGCTCTATTTTGGATCCATGGTTTAGCATGACATAAGATGGAGGGAGGATACAGCTTCCCCAGACAGTGGAAGTGTATTGACTGCATTCCTGTTGCTATACGGTTGAAACCCTAACACTTAATTGAGTAGATGGTAGGTGTAAAGGGTAGGTCAGCAGTTGCTGTTGTACAAGTTGAGGAAGTTTCTAAGCAGGGCCTGCCCTTTTGTCTGTCCCTGATTACTGCTGATAATAGCCAAGTGCTGAGATCACACTTCTTTGTGCCTTTGTTTTAAATATTCCTGCTTGGGGGCATTGCTACCTGCTTTGAGATCCATCACCTTGCACAAATGCTGTGTCTTAACTGCAGCCAGAAACTTATATTTGAAAGGGAACCACCCCAAATTAGTTCCAGAACATTAGACAGTGGATTCACATCCCTTGTATGGAAAATGAATATAAAACCCAAACTATCCACTTTCTTCAAGTTTCAATTCCAGGTTCTTCTTAACCAAGGAAAGGGGTGTTCCACAGGGTATTCGAAGGACTGCTATGTGACAACGATCTGCCTATCACTTAGAAGCCTGCCTGCCTGCTCAGACAGGGAAGTAAAGTGCCTGGTCCTTCAGGAGAAGAGTCTGTCCAGGAGGAAAAGGCCAGAGTGTTCCAGGCATGTGGAAGACCCAGAAGTAGCCAACTGCCTTCTGGGACGAAGCCATTGTGAGAGTTTCCCTGGGACTCCTAGTATAGTTCCTATTGTGATCATCGTGAAGAACTAACCATCATAACGTCTTTGTTCTGTCTGACCTTCTTGCCACAGGCCCCAAACGACTGGTGTTGCCGCTGCCTGCCTATAGTGCTCACCTGTGAAGAGGCATCTTCACTGGCCTGGAAGCTGCAACTGCCGAAGATGAGCACCAGTTTGCAGAGGCTCAGAGGCTGCAACTGTATAAGGTAGTACCTGTCTGTGCTAGCATTAAAGTCACAGCTGCCTAGGATTAGTGCCCTTCTGCACTGGCCCGGAGACTACAACTGCAGGCCTGCTGTGCTGTTCAACACCAGTGTCCAAAGGAGCAACACCGCTATCCATGGTCCTCCATTGCTGGCACTTACACCGTGTTTGCAAAGTTGCTGACCACACCAACCAGTGCCACCGATTCACAATTCTATTGAGCAGGTATCATGGGGCTCTAGCCACTTGAACTAAATGCTGTCAGTATGAGCCCTGTATGCATTAAGACTATTGAACTGATCTACTAACTATCCATTTTGGTAATCAGCAGTGATCTGCACCTGTGCATAATCAATGCCGGTATTCGTTTCTTTGCCTAAGTAACTGTAGAATTGGGTACTTCCCCGATGGCGGAGAGGAAATGATAGAATGTGTAGTGCTTCGCTAAAATGCAGTGGCCATGCTGCAACCCTGTAAATAAACCACCCTTGGGGTGTCTGGTATTTTCTTTTACTGTGAGATTAAATAACTTTCTTTAACCAGTGATGGGCATTAAGCTGGACAATACTTTATTGTGTCTGTTGTTTGAGTGTTGAACTCTGACTTCTTGAGTGGATAAGGGTATAGGGAAGTAAGGGATTTTTAGGGTTAAGAGATGGGGAAGGGTGTAGGGTTGTACGTGTTTTTAGGGTTCAAGAAAGGGTAGCAGTATGGGGTAGTGAAAGGTTTTAGGGTTTATGGAAGTGTAAAGGTAGGGAGTAGTAAAGATTAATAAGGAGTGTTTAGGGTTCAGGGATAAGTACAGGTAGAAAAGGGTTATTAGGGTTCAAAGGGTTGAGGGATGGGTAAGGATATGGAGATAAGGGTTTTAAGGGTACTGGGATTGAGAGAGAAGTTTAGACAAAGTAAAAACAACATATTTATCTATATAGCCATAGATTTATCCATAAAAAGAAAAAGAGACGTGAAGATTTCATACACCCCTCTTCCAACTTACCACTGCATAAATCACTTTCCTTTTGGAGATTCTCTTTTCAGTGCAAGTCCTGTGGGCAAAGTGTATAAAAAGAGCAGAAGGTTTATAAAACAAAAAGACTGCATAGTATCAGCCAACTACAACCCTTCCAGACACAGTTATTGGCTTAACTGGATGGCTCCTTTCACCAGGTGAAATAAACCTCTTGAACAAAGGCCTCTATTTATGTCCTGTACCTAAGGACTTGAGGTGGGTGGAACTCGCAGAGTTTTACTCCACTGAATTTCGCTGAGTTACATAAAAACTCTTTGAGACTCAGCTGAGTTCTGCCCACCCCTGTTCAGGAAGCAGATTTGTGGTTACTGAGCCACAATGTTACTGTGCACTGTTGTTGTTGGGCATATCCTGTCCATATGCTATTTTTAATATGCACATTTTATTGACCATATGTTGTGACGCTTCTTATGTTTTCGATATTATTATGAAAGTAGATTATTATTATGGGGCATTGGATTATTTGCACTTTATTTTTTGAGTATAAATACTTTGCTGCTATTGATATATTCACTGACTTTATACTGTTAGCATTTTCATTTTTATAGCATTAGCGCCTTATTGATGTATTCATGAACAGATGGTTTTATTGACCATATGCTGTGATGCTTCTTATGCCCTCGATATTTCAGGTGTTTAAATTTTTAGCACTATATTGATGTTGTATCAGTACTTTTCTGATGGATTTTTCGATTCGGCAAGGATAGCACCTTAGTCCAATAACACTAGCACTTTATCTTTATAATTATGAACTAATTACTAGTTTGGACATAAGCTGCTGAGTCGTGTTTTTTTTCTTTTCTTCATATCTCCTGACGCACTATTAGCACTTTATTGTCTTTGCAATGTTGCTTTTACTTATGTATGCAGGCATTGATTGTTATACTGATATAAGTTGTATTATGCAATTGAGCTGCTTCTTTTTTTTTTTTGTAATCCACTCAATAAAAAAAATAAAAAAGATTCAGGAAGCAGATTTGTGGTTACTGAGCTGCAATGTTACTGTGCACTGTTGTTGTTGGGCATATCCTGTCCATATGCTATTTTTAACATGCACACATCCAAGTACAAAGTGCTGTCCCCTCTCGGGTATTGTTAAGAGAATGCGTGCATACATGCCACATGTTCGTCCATGTAAACGAAATTAATACATGCGTGGATTCTCACAGAAACGGGCACTGGCATCTGCAGCAGCAGTGATTTCAAATTAGTTTACATTTCAGCTCTGATGTGCTGTAGTTATGCATAAAATGATACGTGCTGCAGAATTGCAGAAGATGTCTACTCCTGATGCAGTGAGAAAAGGTGCTGCTGCTGATGAATCTATTAAGTACTAATGGGGTTACCCAAAAAGCTACCCGACCTGGGTTATAGTTGCAGTACAATAAGTAAATGGTCACAATAGCAACAAGTACTAAAAAAAAAGGGGAAAATAACAGCATTCACAAAACCTTATTTATCAGAACTTCAATAATGCAATTTATTAACAAATTGATTGGCATCAAATGCAATTATTATTCAAAGCATTGATCACTTAGGCAACACAGTTGCTCATATATCTGATAGAGTGATTATATATTACAGTGCTCTTGGTGCGGAAAAGGAAAGGTACGTGGGTTGGGGTACAAGTGAGTGAGTGAAGGCAGTGGACAAGGAAAAGGTAGTGTGACATATATACATCAATTATACATGGTGTAACCTATCCGGCCTGAATCAGGTCGATTGTTCCCATATATACACATAACCCTAATCAACATCAATTAATGAGAATTTTGTCGTCAGAGTTTATGAAGTATGTGTCAACGTTTCGACCCCTGGGAAGGCGGGTGGGTTCAATCCTCAAGATGGGGTCTTCATCAGGACAAAGGTGATAAGAGCACCTGCGGACAATTGGGACAGTGTGTAAGGAGAGGAGCAAATTGAAAGATCCGTATGTGAATGCTATAGATTAGGCAGTAAAAAAACCTACTCCACAAACCAGCAGGGTGGCTCAGCTGTATAATCAGAAGAAGTAGGCTCAAGAGAGCTCCTGTAGTCAGAGAGAACATAATGAGTAAGAATAAGGAAGCCTCAATCAAGGAGACCAATTTCCAACAAGGTTGTGCAAGACTACAACTTACGCTTAATTATAGGAAGAGAATCAATCTCCGTTATCCAGACTGTGGGTCACACTGTTACTCGCAGTCAGTAGACAAATCCAAACAACTATAAATCAAAAATGAACAAAAAAGGGCTGTGGGTCACTCAGTTACTTGCAGTCAGTAGACAAATCCAAACAACTACAGATCAAAACTGAACGTATCAGGGAAACTTCTGGGCAGTTATGTCACATAGTCACTATAACTCCCATGTTTACAGGGTTTGGGCGGCCTGGTGCCTAAATCTTAACCCTGAAATGGCGAAAGAAACAGTACCCAGTCGCCTCGAAGGCACATGAAAAAACCACTCACTCACTTGTACCCCAACCCACATACCTTACCTTTTCCGCACCAAGAGCACTGTAATATATAATCACTCTATCAGATATATGAGCAACTGTGTTGCCTAAGTGATCAATGCTTTGAATAATAATTGCATTTGATGCCAATCAATTAGTTAATAAATTGCATTATTGCAGTTCTGATAAATAAGGTTTTGTGAATGCTGTTATTTTTCCCTTTTTTGTGTGCAATTGTTGCTATTGTGACCATTTACTTATTGTACTGCAACTATAACCCAGGTCGGGTAGCTTTTAGGGTAACCCCATTAGTACTTAATACTCTTAGTGCAAGTTTTCACTTGCGAGGGTTTTTTCTTAGGAACCATTGGGTCCTACCATGTCAGAGAGGGAAACACTTTCCTACACGGAAGAATACATTAACAGACTTATACAGGGGCAGTCTGGGTCTACTTTCTTAACATCCAACACCCCAAGTATAGATTTTTCTCTCAACGAGAAGATCAACAAGTTGGAACGTCTAGAGAAAAAATTGATCCGCACACGTCTCCATGGCCACCTTCTGACAAAATACCTCCAAGCCAACATCATCCCTGTAGGCCTGCAGGTTCGTAATGAACCAGCGATTTTCGTGGACCTTCCCACATTCATAGAAGGTTTCAGTTTCGTAGCTAACAATTGCTCGCGCCATTGGATGGTGCTAGGGGTGGAGACGGCTATCGAACAAGTTGAAAAATTGATCAAGGAAATCAGCTACCTGAAGCAAGAAATTAGTGGTGACACCGCACTCACCAACGCGAAAGAAGCATTAGAAAGATTGGAAAAAACCATCAAAGAATGGGAACAATCGACCTGATTCAGGCCGGATAGGTTACACCATGTATAATTGATGTATATATGTCACACTACCTTTTCCTTGTCCACTGCCTTCACTCACTCACTTGTACCCCAACCCACGTACCTTTCCTTTTCCGCACCAAGAGCACTGTAATATATAATCACTCTATCAGATATATGAGCAACTGTGTTGCCTAAGTGATCAATGCTTTGAATAATAATTGCATTTGATGCCAATCAATTTTTTAATAAATTGCATTATTGCAGTTCTGATAAATAAGGTTTTGTGAATGCTGTTATTTTTCCCTTTTTTGTTGTTGTAATTGTTGCTATTGTGACCATTTACTTATTGTACTGCTGCTGATGAATCGGCAAGGAGGGGAACAGTGGGACAGTAAATATTGTGTGCCCAGTTAATCAAGGTCAATTATAGCATACTTGGTAGCACTGACCACGAGCCTAGGAAATGGAAGACCGCAATTAACAAACACCCCGTGCAGGCTGAACTAAGCCTCCACGGAGATAACTGCCGCCCATGCGGGCTGTGGTGTGTATGGATGGATAGCACAGGGAAAAAAATGAGGGCGTTTAAGTGTTTCAGGCAGGCAACTGACTGTGTGAACAGTAGTGAGCAGGATCCTATGTTATGTTATGTTATTATAATTTATAACACGCAAGAGTCACCCTGGGAGGGGTATCTCGGCACAGCTTTGATCCGGAAAAGCGGCCGGTATGGCAACGTGTTAGATAAACTCCTTTTCAGGATACCTTATGCCAAGAGCCTGCTCCTTCTTACCGGTTAGCCAGAGCAGTATTTAATACAATCAAAGTGCGCATTCGCGCTAGAGGTCCTCGGTGAAAGTGTTTCTGTACACATACATAAAGGGTTTGCTTTCAGTTTCTCTGCAGATGCACACTGTACATTCTAATAGGGGACACTTCAACAGGCTAAAAAGCTGCTGTCTGTTTACCTAAGACTAGGGGTGGGCGGTAAACTCCGTCACGCGGCGGTTGGTGGAGTTTTTGCCGAACTCTGCGCTCTAAGCGGAGTGCGGAGTGGGAAAACTCTGCGAACTCCGTTGGCGGAGCAGAGTCTACCACCCACCCCTACTAGGTACCATAATATGGGCAACATGATGAGAGACCTAAAAAATCTTTGAGAGGCGATGCAGACTTGCAGAATACTTAAACAATAATTCTGATATTGATCTGCCAAGCTACATTCCAAAACCATTTAAGAAGTTCCACTACCCCAAAACATAAACTCCTCAATGTGGTAAAACTGTTCTTGATTTTTTCCATCAATGAATCCATCAAGGAATCAATGCCTAAAAGGATTTTTGATAACATACCACAGAAGAACGGAAAACATGCAGTGGTTGCCATGAAAGTAAGTGATTATTTTGAGGAGGAAATGAGACAACTAATGGATACCAACACTTACAAACCTTTAGTAACTGATCACACAGAAGACTTTAACAAAGAAATTAAGAACATTTTTGTAAAGTACAGGAGCTTAAATCTCATTGATGAAAAAAACAGCAGATATACTTATTCATCCTAAACCAAGACCTAGCCGTCCCATCATCTCTGGCAATAATATAGCCACTGAGAGACTATCTTTATTTGTTGACCTGTACCTCCAGCCCATTGTCCAGGAACCTCCATTGGTAAGGATATCAGTCACTTCCTTCAAATTATTGAAAAATTAAACGTAACCTACACTTTAAACCTAACCTACATATTTAATGATGATGCTCTTCTGGCTACATTTGATGCTACATCATTATACACCAACACATCATATAAGGATGGTCTTATGGCATTATACGAAGCTCTTAATAAAAGAACTGAGAAAAAGCTGTCAACCAAAGTGCTTACCAACTTTGCAAGAGTTATCCTTAAATCCAACAGTTTTACCTTCAATGATAAACACTATCTGCAGATACATGGGACTTCAATGGGCACTCGGATAGCTCCATCCTTTGCAAGTATGTTCATGGGCAATCTAGAGGACTATATACTTGCTACTTCTAGCTTCAAATCCCTTGTATGACTAAGATACATTGATGCCATAATAATAATATGGAATGCAAGAAGTAGAAAATTGGAAGAATTTGTATCCATACTACCATCAAAAGTCACCAGAAGCAATACTAAACAGAAGCAACATTTCCCTTTACTGGGTGTGCTACTCCCCATTCATGGATATAAAATCATAACCAATATCTACCACAAGCCTACAGATGCTCATTTGTATCTAAACTGGACTTCATGCCACCCACACCATACTAAACTCAGCATCATCTACAGCCAAGCACTAAGAATAAAACACATCTGCAGCAATAAGGACAATTGTAAAGAACATCTACAGTAGCTTACTATAATATTTAAAAATTCGATCCTCTGTATAGCATACAGCAACAAATTCACAAATGTTTGCAGTTGCCCAGGGAACTACTGTTTTGGAATACCAACAGCAGAAACAAAAGTGACATAATCCCATTTGTGGTTGACTATAATCCATCAGCTCCCGAGTACAGAAACAGAATACAGAAAACATTTTCCTTATTATCCACTTGTGAAAAATTGCAAAAGGCTTTTCCAAATCCAACAGTCATTTCTTACCACAGAGCTCCCAATTTACGATCACTTATTGTGAGAGCTGAACTCAACCAAGCTATAACAAATGCAGGAGTTCATTGCTGGAGGAGCATCACATTTGGATACCTTTTACAAATATCAATAGTAACTAGTTCTGTTCTGGAAAGAACCCAGGGAATGAGACAGCATCTTACATGTTGCTCAACGTGCATTATTTATGTGATTTAGTGCCAATGCCAAAGCTGTAAAAAACACAGTGTGTTGGGCAAAGAGAGAATGACCTCCGTACACGATTCAGGAATCATAAATCAGCAATAATAAGAAACTTGACCAGCATGTAACCAATCATTTTAACCTTGTGGACCATTTGCTATCAGATTGGAAGATTTTTCCTGTTGAACATTTCATAAAGGAAGAACTACCAGATTCCCGAGAAAACTTCTGAATGTACTGTTTCAAATCATTCCATTCAGATGGACTGAACATCATTGATAATACCACCTGATTACTGCATATCTCAGGAGGTCTCAGGACTGCAGTAATTCCACATTTACTCATGATGCTTTTTGAAAATTCAGGAGTGTCAGCTGTATAACCTCTGAGCAAACAATCTTGTACTACTTGAGGAAGGCAGAGGCAAAAACGTTATAGTGGAGATATATTTTTGTTCTTTGGTGAGCCCATCTGTTTAAGTCATTTCTTTCTTGGTTATTTAATTTCTTTGTGACTCGTATCTTTCTGGATCCAGATTTTTGCCCTGGCTGTCTCTTGTTTTTTTGTGATACTTCATCTTCTAGAATAAGGTATTGCAGCAAAAAACAAAATGTTGGCCCGCAATTAAATTAGTAATTTGGGGAGGGGACGTGAGTGGGCCTCCCACTCCGAGCCCATTTCGGTCCCCGGGGACTCTATCCCTTGGGGCTGAAAAATGGTAAATTGGGGAGAGCTGTTGTAGGTCCTGGGGACCTCATCCCCCGGGACCGAAAATAGGTTTTAAGAGAGGGGTGCCATGTGGCACCGCTCCCTGAGCCTTTAAATGGCCCGGGGACATCATCCCCTAGGGGCTGGCTCAGTTACTGTGTTCTGGGGAGTCCACCCCCAGGACACAGTAGTTTCTCTGCCTGCCTTAGCGCGGGCAGGGAAACGTGTTTACTCCCACCTGGTGGGAGCATTTGTAAATATCCAGCCAAACGGGAGCAAACATGCAATTCTGCTCCTACCTGGCGGGAGATTTAAAAATGCTCCAACAGACTGGTAGCAGACTTATGTTCAGAATACATATTGCTCCTGTCCAGAGGGAGCAAGCATAAATAGCTGCTCCCTCCAGGCTCAAGCTAATCCAGCTACCACACTAAGCGGCTGGGGTGTAGGGGACCTGGAGCTCCCCCTGCAACCCCCAGCATGTTGCCTTTTTTTGGGGGAGGTTTATATAGCGCAAACTCGACCCAAAGGTATCAGAGTGCTTTACATGAGCTCCAGTTGCATTACACATGGACACATTCATTTTGTTAGGCACGGGGAGATTAAGTGATTTGCCCAGAATCACAGGATGTCGAGGCCCTGCCGAGGCTCGAACCCGGTTCCCCAGCTTTGAAGTTGTCTGCTCTAGCAATTTGGCTACATCGTCTCCCTCTCCTCTGCTTGGTTGGTGCCCCTGGTGGGCACCGGGATACCCATATATAGTAAAGAGAGGCCCCGGGAGATCGTGACCCTGGGGCCTGAGAAGGGTTGTGGAAGGGGCCATGTGGCCTTCCTCCCCTTTTTAATCACTTGTGGCCCTGGGGGGTGGAATCCCCAGGGCCGAAGAAGGCTCGGAGAGGGGTCTGCACATGCCCTCCCCTGCTTAATCACATTTGGCCTTGGGGGATGGGGCTCCCGTGGACTAATAAGGCTTGGGGAGGGGGACCGCATGCCCCTTCCCTTTAATTATGTGCCTTGGCCCCATGGAATGGGGTCCCTGGGGTCAAATAAGGCTAGAGGAGGCGCGGCCTCCTTCTCCCCTTTTTTATGAAATCCAGTCCCTAAGGATGGAGTCCTTGGGGCCTAATAAGACTTGGAGAGGGGCCACGAGGCCCCCCTCTGCTTTTCATTGAAATTTGGCCCCCGGGATGGGGTCCCCAGGGCCCAAAAAGGATCGGAAAGGGGAGCTGCATGCCAACCCCTCCTCCAAAGTACATAATTTGGCCCTAGTATATGGTGTACCCGGGGCTTAATAAGGCTTGGGGAAGAGACCCATGTGGCCCCCTCCACCTTTAAGAAACAAACACCCTGGGAAATGGGGTTCCCACGGCCCAAAGGGCAATTGTATGCTGCTGAAGCCTGCAGTGAGTTGGCTGCCTGCAGGGCGTTGGCCCTGTAGCCAACCCCTTGCTGTGTTTGGCCGAAAGGCCATGCGCAATGTGGGTTTGGCTGCCTGTGGGGGGTTGGGTGTCCAACCCTCCACTGCACATGCCTGAAAGCCATGCACAGCGTGGGGTTGGCTGCCGGCTGGGGTTTTAAGCGAGGCCCAGTGGCCAACCCTACGCTGCACACGGCCAAAGGCTATGCACGGCGGGGGGTGGTTTTGCACATGGTAACAAAATATATGACTTCACAGGGGAAAAAACCCTTGAAATTCACTGAAACAAACAAAGGTTAAAGTTACGGGCCATATTTTATTTATAGGAGATGTGTGGCCCCCCTCCTCGAACCTTAAGATCAGGGGCCATATTACACATTATCATTGTTTGCGCTCGGCGCACCTTTCAAAAAAAGTGTGCGGGGCGCAAACAATGATGGTGCGCCCTATTTTGGTTAATGCACTGCCCCCAGGGCGCATTCATGTGAAAACACAGAGCAGTTGCTCCGTGTTTTCACTGTGCAGGCGGCACTCGCCTGCATTTTCAAAGGGGATTAGCGATCCCCTTGGAGATGCACCCTCCTGCAAGGGGATGTCTGGGGGGTCCATGGGACCCCCTTTACCCTTGCAGATGGCTGCTCTCAGGGGGCTCACTGACAGTGTGCCACCTTTTAAATGGCGCACTGTCATTGCGCCTCCTGCGGGCTTTTTTGACTCTGCGCCTCTGTCTGTAATATGGCACGGGCACGGAGTCAAAGGAATTCCCTCATTTGCATAGGGCACGCCCCATTAAGTGCGCCAGCGCTATTGGTATTATAGAAGGGGACGCACAAGCGTCTGCGCCCCCTTCAATAATACCAAAGTGCCCTGGGGGCGCGCAAAGCGGGCGCAAATGCTCGCTGTGCCCCCCGGCACCTTCTGTAATTCGGCCCCAGGTGGGACCAAATACAATACTATTCCCATCCCATGGGGCCATATTTTAATTAAAGGTGAAAAGCACCCGGCCACTTTTCCCAAGCCTATTGTGGCCCTGATGATCCAATTTCCCAGGGCCTAATAGCATAAAAAACAGAGGAGAGCGCCGTGCAGCCCTGCTCCCCAAGCCTTATTAGGCCCCAGGGAACCCATCCCCTGGGGCGAGTTCTATTATTAAGGGAAGGCGGGCCATGCGGCCCACTCTGTAAACCTTATTAAGCCATGGAGGGTGGAATGAGACCCTCCATCCCTGATACTTATTAGGCCCCGGGTGTAGTGTCATGATATTATGCACACTGAGACCCTTGCGGTTCTGGGCGGACTCTAAACAAGAATTACATAATTTGCTGGTAGGTGGGCTGCTTCTAAACCACTACAGAGCCAAGGGTCATTTACAGCAACCATGAGACACAAAACAACATTAGTGCAAGCGCCGATTCATGTTCTTCAGTGAAGTCCATTGAGTGCAAGCCTGCTTAGTTTTGCCACTGCTGCTGATATGGGACTGATATCTGTTAACTACATTCGTGCTCAGTTTGAGATTGTGAGTCAGTTTTCATTGTTGTTTCATGGGATAGGAAGATTTAAGACAATGAAAGTACAATTTCATATTATTGAGGACATTTGCCCAGTTGTATAACAGCACCACAGAATCACTTTTCACTTGTAAGAAGCCATTGAGAAAGAACTAGAAACACTTGAAATATGACATCATTAAATGCTCCACCGGTCCTATGTCGTGGGTTTTGCCTATATTCATGGTGCCAGAAAAGGACAGTAGTGGTGCAGTGTGCATTTGTGCTAATATGTGCCAAGCCAACAAAGCAACTGAGAAAAAAAGATGTCCTAGTCCCCACATAGCGGGCACGATCATGCAGCTGAACGGAGCCAAAGTCTTCTCCCTGAACAAAGGATACCATCAACTCGAGCTGGAAGAGAACTTTAGCTACCCTACTACTTTTTCGACTCATGTTGGTTTGTTCAGATACAAAAGACTGAGTTTTAGAGTATCTTTGGCTGTGGAGGTATTTCAGGATGTTATTTGCTGAGTAATTCAAGTTGTTACACATGCTTTCAATTACAGTGATGACATACTGGTATTTGGGACAACACAAAAGGAGCATGATAAGGCTCTTACACAAGTGCGCCAATTGCTTGCTGATGCAGGTCTCACTCTGAATGCAGCAAGGGGTGAGTTTCACAAGACCAAACTTAAGTTATTTGGGCACATATTTTCTAATTGGGGAATGACTCCTGACCCGGACAAGGTGCAAGCACTGTTATCCACTTGCCCACCCCAAGAGGTAACCATGCGGCAATCCTTCTTAGGCATGTCCAGTTATTGCTCAAGATACAGTTGTGACTTTGCTACAGTGAGTGCCCCATTGAGAGAGCATTGAGAGACTTAACAAACCAGAGTGTCCCATTCCAGTGGTTTACTGAATGCGATCAAAGTTTCAAAGACATAAAACATGTGATTGAGAATGTAGCTGAAATGGCCTATTTTGACTCCAAGTTACACACTGAGATCGCAGTAGATGCAAGTCGGTGGGGCTGAGGGCAGTTTTTGCTCACCACAATGGCCATCCAAATGCCCAGATTCACATTGGAGAGGTGGAGAGGTGTGGTGCAGCGGCCAGGGCAGCTGACTTCGGAGCACAGGGTTCACGGTTCAATCCCTGGCTCCGGCAGCAGCTCAGCTCAGCACCATGTGACTCTGGGCAATAGCTCACTTAATTTCCACTCCGACCCCCAGCGCCTTGAGACCCGTAAGGGTGAGTAGCTGCGCTATATAAAAACAGACTTACTTACATTGTTGGTAGAAGCCTGTCTGAAACAGAACATGCCTGTTCTCAGCCGGAAAGGGAGAGCCTGGCTGCAGTGTGGGCCTGCAAACATTTTCATGTGTTTCTACATGGAAAACGTTTTACTGTCATCACTGACCACCAGGCTTTGCTCACTATTTTTGGGAAACCCGAAAGCTAAGATGCCCCTTGTAACAAGAGTTGGGGGTTGCGACTGCAAGAATACCCCTCAGTTTCCTTTTCACGAGTGCCGCTTCTTCGCCACAGCTCAACATCCAAAACAGCTGAAGATTATCTCAACTTCATTGTGATGTCCAGAATGCCAGCAGCTCTATCCATTGAACAGATTATTGCTGCTACAAACACAGATAAAGACGTACTCATCCTCAAAGACATCATTACGACGTAATCTTGGAAAATAAGTAGTTGACCCTTTGCTGATGATGTTGAATTCCAAAAATTCGAAAATGTAGAAGATGACCTATCTGTCACCCAAGAAGGTATATTATAGAGAGGCTCAAAAATTGTCATACCTGAGAGTCTGAGACATCTATTCATTGAGCTGGCTCATGAAGGACATTGTGTCATTGTAGCTACCAAGAAAGCCCTTAGAGACCGAGTGTGGTTCCCTCGTCTAGATGAACGAGTTGAGAAAAAGATGAAAGGTGCCATCTTTGTAACTGTTTGGTGTGGTGGCACTGCATCCATTGACAGTGTTTGACCTTCCGGCGCAGGCTTGGGAGAGAGTTGCAGTTGACTTCTTTGGGCCTCGAGGAAATGGACATTACCACATGGTAGTCATTGATGAATATTCGCATTTTCCTTTGGTGGAAGACTTATCATGGACAACCCATGACAAAGTCATCTAGCGACTTGATGACATATTTGCAGCGTTCCCACTATTCTCAAATCTGATAATGGACTGCCTTTCAATAGCAAAGAAGTCAATGTCAAGCATCATAAGAGTACACCTCTCTGGTTCCAAGCCAATGGACGATTCATGGGCACCCTCAAGAGGGTAATTCAATGAACATCGATGCAAGGAATCGATCTAAACCAAGCCCTGTGTCAAGCCTTTTGTGCCTATCAATCAACTCCTCATTCCACAACTGGTGAGAGCCCTGCCACCTTGCTTTTTGGGAGAGCCACCAGAACCAAACTGCCACAATGGACATCAGACCAAATTATGAATGCCAATAAATTTGTGTCAGACATTTCTCAAAAGTGCAAGATAAAAACATTTTCTGATCAGCGTCGATGTGCCATGGAAAAAAGTCTTTGACAAAGGGGAACTGGTCAAACAGAAAAGGAAGTGGGAAACACACACTCCGTTTGATGTCCACCCTTTGAGGGTTGTAACGTGCAAAGAACACATGGTGACAAAGCATGTCCCGAAAAGTTCATCACACGGGACTCGTCACACTTTAAACACCTACCTTGATGTTCGTCAGCTCCTGACATCATGAGTGAGGCGACCCCGTTTAAATGTCCAGATCAAGCACCTGAGCCTATGTCATTGGTGAACAATCAAAGTGCCCCTCAACTGCCTCATACCACTCAATCTGGCAGACCAGTGCGAGCTCCTCGATGACTCATTGAGGAATTGCTAATGCTGTCTATACTTTTTATATACCAAAAGGGGAGATGTAGTGCACGCTAGGCCGCTTGCAGTTCTGGTCAGACTCTAAACAGGAGTTACGTAATCTGCTGGGAGATGTGGGTACAAAAGTTATGATGCAATGTGTGGTTGTAAGTGGAGGAATAAAGACGTCTGTTACAGAGCTCCATGTGTGGAATGCTAATTTGCATGCTCCCGGCCTGGGGAAGACGCTACACTGGGGACCCCATCCTCCTGGGCCAAATGTAATATAAAAGGGGAGAGTGGCCGTGCTCCCACCACCCTGAGCCTTAATAGGAACTGAGGCCCTTATCCCCTGGGGACAAATTCTATTATTAAGGGAGGGGTTTGCAGCCCCCTTCCCCGAGCCTTATTAGGCCCTAGGGCCGAATTACATGGTTAAGGGGAGGGGTGCGTGCAACTCTCACTGAACCTGCTCAGGCCCCAAGGACATCATCCTCCGGGGCCAGAGGTGGGTGCCTGGGGCACCCACAAACCACCAGTTGAGGTCCGTGGAGGGTGCCCCAGGGCCTCTGCGGCCCATCCCCTTTTTTATGAATTCAGCCCCAGATGATGGGGTCCCCAGGGCCTTAATTAATGTTTTAGGCCCCAGGGATGGGCTCACCTGGGCTGTCATCCACTTGTGTATCTGGCCCTGGGGGATGGGGTAAATGGGCTCAAGGTGGGGGAGCCCTACTCACGAGGGATTGTTTTTTTTGCTATAATCTCGTAAGAGTCCAGCAGGATCACAGAAAAAGCACTTTTCTTTCCTTTTATGGCCCCAGGGTCTGGGTTCCTTTGTGCACCTGCCCCCCCCCAACAAGGAATAGGGCAGCAGGGTATCCCTACCCTGCCCCCTTATATTATTTGTATTTCCAAACTTCAGGACAGGAAACTAAGGCCCTGAGTCCTGTAATTGCTGTCAGCAAAATTTTTCTCATGTTGCTAGCAGACAATCGGAGCGATTGCGCCCATGGGAGTCTGACTTCCACAGAATCGAGTTGGCCCAAGGGAAAAATAGTTCCCTGGGCCAATCAGAACACTTTAGTTTTTTAAAATTGAGTTTGCAAGACTCTGAATAGAGTCCCTCAAAACCAAGGGCCTGATTCACAGAACTAACTTACGTCAAAAACGTAAACGTAAACGTAAAGTTAGTACTTTTAGGTATTCACAGAATACACTTACTCATTTTGGTATTCACAGAATAGTACTAACTTAACGTTTACGTTTACGTTTTTGACGTAAGTTAGTTCTGTGAATCAGGCCCCAACTGTCCAGATATACAAATATTTTTCCACCTCAATTTCTCCACAACTACTGAACGGATTTACACCAAATCACAAACAGTACAATCTGTGGATCAAGATCTAGCTTTCCACCAAATTTGGTGTAATTCAGTAGAGCAGTTTTTGCAAAAATGCTTCTGACGAAAGTCTATGGAAAATGCATGGGGAAATTTGTTTTTGGGACCCCCCTTTTTTTCTCAGCCCCCGCTTGATGGATCATCCTGAAACTTTCCCGGATGGAGCTAAGCTGAATTTGCTTTTTTTGAAAAAAAGTTTCATGAAGATTGATAAACGGTGCCAAAGTTATTAGAAAATTGGAAGTCAACTGCTGCATCATGTAACCTAATATGAAAGACATATGGCGGATGCTAGTTCATAAATAAAAAAGAAATAGGCCTGCTTTTGCCCTTTATTCAAGAAAATTTGCCCTTTTCCCTATAATTGATACTGTCACGTGCTTTATGATTTACATATCAATCAGTTTGCTGTAAAAACTGCTGTTCTGTTTTGTAGCTTATCTCATTACTTTTCACATCGTGCATAACTATTTCAATGTATGTCTTTCTGTGATTCAAATCTCTTTTTCAGGAAAGGAACTTCTATTGTTGCCAAATAGTACTTCACGAGAGTCAGTGTGTTTCAAGCCTACTCTATAAAAAATCACCGCACTAATTGTTATAGAAACAATCATGTCATTTATTCCTAGGGTAGATCTCCCTTACAGCTCATACAGGAAATATTTTACCTCAACTATCCAGCAAATCTAAGTGATAATATTGTGTATTGCATTTAAAGGGTGAGATAAATAGATCCTGTTCTCCAAGGCACTCCTATTCATCGCCTCAAGGCCTAATTTTGAGCTTGTAAGTGCAAACAAAAAGGGGTACCTTACATGATTATCGCTAATACTACTGAGTCAAAATAGAATGATCAAAGTCACTAGTAATTGATCATCAATTCTTCACATTGTATTTTTTTCAAAATCAATTTCTGTATAGTGATAGTGCATCGTAAACGCACTCTAACATGCAGCTCATACACATCATCACATTGAAAAATGAACAAATGACGAATATGTCACAACATACTACATGCAAAATGTTTGTGTTCTGTCATCAATCCATGAGAGCAAATGGAATACAAAAAAGGATTTCAGGGAAAACTAAGGTTAAGTTCCAGTTCCATAGGCTCATAAGTACAGTGAATGTCTTTGTGCAAGTAGTCTGTACAAATATATAATTAGAAAGGGATGCTGGCAACTGTTTAGCCGAGGCCGAACTGTATCATAATAGTCCTCTCTGTTAGCTTCCTTAGAGATGTTTCTTCTATTGTCCCTGGTTAGTGGTGTTGATGCATTTCGACCCCAGGGTCTCCTCAGGACAGGCAACTGGAATGGCCTATTATCAAAAGATGAGGAACGTTTTTTTAGTTCAATCTGAGATTGGAGAGCCACCCAAGTGTATAGTGCGGAAAGGAAAGCTGAGGAGGATTAACTTTTGTTTTTGGAAAGTATCGTGAAGATTCTTTAAATGTTTAGTGCCTTAGGACGATATAGAGAAAATAAAAATAAGGACACATCTGTTTATTAACGTATTGTAGTAATTGACATCCTAAACACCTTTTAATTTGAAGAGGCACTGTTAATTTGTGTTGTTTGGATGATTATATGGTTTTTTAGATGAACTGTGTCTGGAATCATACAGGAAAAACAGACATTAGTCAAAGCAACATTGAAAATGCTAAAAGTAGTGAATCTTGCTATTCAATTTAGTATCTATTTATTGATCAGCAATTACCTCAGCTTCCGCTGGCTCGTGTGGTACTTGAAAATCGCGTCTGCTTCCATCAGATGGCCATCGCTCTATTTGACATCCATCTGGCATTGTTTGGACCTTTATAAGGTCTTTCTTTGTTAATCATTTAAAATTGCACAGAGATGGGGTGTGATGATGTCACTTGCGATGTTGCTGGGAACTGTAGTTTCGACGTGCCTGTGAATAGGATGTTACTTTTTGAGAAATGATCGTAAAAGATGCGGGGGATACCACTGGAAGTGTGCAGTAAAGATTGCTGTATCCAAATGTGGGCTATCAAAGAGGCTGTAATTTTCCAAAGTAGATCTGCGGTGATGAACGGGATACATGCTTTGGGTTTTGATTTCAGATGTTTTGGAGTTCTGAAATTTCAGTACATCACACTTGGCCATCAAACTCATTTAGCCAGCTGGTGTACCTGGTGGTCAGAGAGAACAGGGGTCTTGGTGAGAGAGAACAGGGGTCCTACTAACCCACCTCTAAATACTGCACAGCAGGGGTTAAGGAGCACATAAATATGGTATCTACAATTATTTAGTAAACACTACATAGATGGAGCAAAAATGTGAATAGAATTCGAGCATTAGCATAGAGGAAAACATTGAAAAGGGAATGCAAAGAAAATACCAATGCTCTTATAAAAACAGTATCACATAATTCTGTCTCATTTTCAGCTGTTTGGGGGAAATGTATGGAGACCCACACACTTTCTTTACATGGTTTTATGTGAGCTTAATCCTCAAGTTCATGGGTTAAGGAAATTAGCACTCCTCCTCTAGAATGTCTCCAACATTGCAATCCTCTTTTCTAGCCACAGGTTGAAACATGGGATTGTTATATCGTGATCTAATCAAAGGATTCCTAGGGTACACATCTTCTCCAGAGAGTGTCCCAACGCAACAAGAGCAGACCCAAACATTGCCTGACACTTTACCAGAACAAATTGACCTCAGAAAACTAGCACGAACAACCACGTTTTTAAGGACTTCCTAAATTGGCCTTCATTAACAATCTTCGGGAGCTTCAAAGGGAGGTGGTTCAAAGCGTGTGCAGCTACAATAGAAAAGGAAGAATCTTCCCACTTTTTGGGATACAAAGGAGCCCTGCATCAGTGGATTGAAGTCTCCTAGCAAGACAGTATTAGCTTAGTCTATTCGAAAGGTACAAAGGACCTGTACCGTAAAATGCCCTGTGTGCCAGGACCGCAGTTTTGAATTGAAGCCAATACAGCTCCTTCTAATGAAAAGAAATTGGCGACCGCACAGAATCTTTACAAGAGCAACGCTGCTGCATTTTGTACAACTTGCAGCCTCTTAATCAAGCAAGCACGTGGACAGATAGTTCAAGCAAAAAAATACCTGTTAAAAGACTATGCTTGTTTCCCAAGGTGTTCATGAGAATAAGGTATAAGAACTGTTCACATCTAGGGCATATTGATAGCAATGAGAATTATTTTCCTGATAGAGTGTACACATACTACTACTGACAAGGCATAAACAGTGATATATAAAAATATCCATGCATAATAAAAAAATCGCAAAGCTGCAAGATTTCATAGCTTAAGAAACTTGTACAGTAAAACCCATCTTATTTTATCCTACTAAATTCAGAAGCATAAGGAAGTTATACAGTAAAACCCATATAATCTTATCCTACCAAAGGGAGAGGGCAAAAGTCATAAGCCACAAACCATGGAATTGACATCACAGCCTGCAACAAAGTAATTCCAAGGTACATTTAATAAAACTACTGCAGATCTTGCATGTGAGCAGATAATCACCCAAAACTAATCTGTCACTCAAATCTCCAAAGCGTTCAATACTCAACAACAAAGAATAAAAGGACATCGTCTTTGTACAACACTCTGAGGCGGGATGCCAAAAGCGTTTATGAGTACGTAAGGTAGTGCTACGGGACTGCTCTTTTACGTACTCTTACTTGCCTTTGCGTATCGACTCTGAAACATTCAACTTTGTAAAGGTTGAAAGAGGGCACAACTTGTATTGATTGTTATGAATATTCCCTGTTTTAGATGTTTTGATATTATTCTTCGAAGTCATGTAATAGGACATAAGAGTACTACTGGAGTGCTATTTTATGTATTCCTAAAGGCCTTTGTGCAAAAGCCCCATTGTTTTTAGGAAACTCTTTGAGAGATCTTACTCTAATGTGTCACTGGTTAATGAATCTATCACGAGTATGTGACGTGAATAAAATGTTCTATTATATATTGCTGGATTTAGTTGCTTTCTTTAAAATTTGTCATTGAATTGTATTTGTGGTTAAGCTTCAGCACTAGTTCTCCATAAATCCAAATGTGAAAAGTAATGTACGAGGTTTGTCTAATCAAAGCCGTATATTTTACATCACTGATTTCCACATTGTTAAGATGTTTCCATATGAAAAAAGAAAGACACAATATATTATATTTCTTAAAGCGTACACATTTCTGGGTTAATAAAAGTGATTGATACTAGACTCAGGAAAAAAAAATTGCCTATTCAGTGAGGCATTACACATCCTCGATCTGTCCTTAAGTTATTCCCAAAGTCTTCCTAACAGCGACTACTTTTTCCAGTGTGGGAATGAGAATGCAGATATGGTGCTCTGCTGTCCCATGCAGGTTGTCATTCTTGTGTTTATAGCCAATCGCAGGGATGTAGCAAAACGTCAGTGTGAAATTTGCACACAATATGTGCAACCTGTCTATTAGTACATCTTGTACAAGATATTGATCTTCTTCTTATATGAGATACAATAGATGGCTTGAAATACTGTTGCTGAATCTGTGTTTGAATCATGTTATTATACCCCTTAAATGTATGGTCCAGTATGCCAACACTGTACAACAAAACGACTGATTCTCACATGGACAAGCAAAAGCCTAATAATCTAAATTGACTTTGCAAAGGTATACAATCCTCAAACTAATCAACTGAATTGTAGCATCAAGTGGCATACTCAGTTTGTCATTGGAAAGGCACAGCCCATTCTAAATCCCTTATAATCTGATTCATTTTGATATGGATAAACGCTTCAGTATGCCGTAGTGTTTGTTGGAAGTTTATAAACACACTTTCATTATGGACTGTATAGATCAATTCACAGGATGATGTCATAAATAAGTTGGGTGTTTCGTAAAATGGCCAGCTGCTGAGTCTATTGCCAATGAAGAGTCAGGCATCCAATACTGAAATGAGAACAAATGAGCTCATAAAAGATATGCTTTACCATGAATTACTGCTTATGCTTTGAAAAAGTCTGCAGGTAGAATCTTGGAGTTTACAGTTTCAGCTACGTGTAGAATAATATTTATGTATGCAAAAACACTGTCCTTCTAGAAATAAATCGTAGGTACACTGGCTACATATCCTTTAAACAAAAGCCAATATTCTTTTGTAAAAAACATGTAATTATGAAATCATAAACAGAGTATTTATCATTTAATGAGTGCTAAAGTCTCACTTTGGTTGCCTTACCTGTGCCTCAGCTTATCTCGAACTGTTCACTTTGAAGATTGTTGTTTGAACTTTTTATGAGAGATGATAAAGTACTTGATTATTTTTGTTTTATCTTTTTATAATGAGGTCGTGATAATTTCAGTTTTAAGTAGAACTAAAAGAGCTACCCATCTATGAATCCAAACATCTCATCCTTGAATTAGCAACTAATGCCATATATTGATTTACATTTTTTAAATCTCTCATTACTTTCTCCAGAAACAGGGAAAATTTCAGAATGTGATTTGTGTTACTGAAAGTTTCCTTGTGGCCCTAATTTCCCTTTAAAATGCCCCATCATCCTTTTTTATGCTTCATTTAATGCTTCTTTCATACTAGTCTGTAATAAAAGTAGATTGCATGTTGCTTCCTCTCTTTTGATTTATTAATTCCTACTTCCTGCCATGGAAAGGCATGTGCCTATATCCTTACATCATAAGGCAAACACAACTGCTTTCTTCACTTTCTAATCTCTTTCACAATCTTTAGTCCTCTGTCTATTACAACCTCTTTGAAAATATCATTGCAAATGGACTTTCTTTGGTTCTAGTTTCTTTCTTGTTTGGTTCCTTCTCCCTGCAGGATGGCTCACTGAGGTGTCTGCTTGCTGCTAAGGCATGTGGTAATCTTAAGGTCACAAGCTGACATTTAGGGGCCAATTCCGATTCGGGCCGGAATTCTCTCCGACCGAGCCGGACCCGGAGAGAATTCCGACCGAATCGGACCCTAGCAGTCCGACCGAACGAGTACGATGCGTTCGCATGCAATCGGACTCGATTCGGTCGGACTCCCATTGAAGTCAATGGGAGCCTGGCGTACGATGCGTACGCGGGCTCCCATTGACTCAATGGGTGCGAGGCGGTCAAGGGCGCCCCCTACAGCGTGTACGCGTCCATGCGCATCGCGGCGTACATGCACAGGTACGGGGGACCCATGGGTCCCCCCTGTGTGCGACTCGCGCGCCTACGCGTACAGGGGGGTCCAACGCGGACCCCCAAAGTCCGGCTCCGACAGCTTTTTCGAGCCGGACGGCGCGAGTCGATCGGAGTGGTCGCGGCGCGCATCGTACTTACCCGGCCGGGAAACGTCTCCATAGCGCGGTGCGAGTCGTGTCCATGCGAGTCGGTCGGAGCGTGTTGAAGCCGCGTTCGAGTCGGTCGGAGATTTCGCGGGTGCCTGCATCATACTCGCTCGGCCGGACCCGCGTACGATTCGGTCGGGAAACAGGGCTCCGAATCGGATCCGGTAAATCCGAATCCGATTCGGAGCACTACCGGCCGAGATCGGAATCGGCCCCTTAGTGTGAGTATTTTGTGTAGGGTTTACTCCTGTTCTTTACATCACCTTGAAACCCCACAAGCGTGGTATGAAGCGCTGAAGCACTGCATATAAACAAGTCATTGTTTTTTAACTTGGCACAGAATTGTAATTTCTATTCCTTACTTGCACATTTTCTAATGTTGTGCTGGCTGGTCGCTATTCCCTCTTTTAACACAATGGGGCCCATTCCCAATCTGCATTTTGTAGTATGTTTAGTAGTACTACTCACATACTGAAAAATGCTATTCACAAACGTACATGGGGAGGCCTATGCCTGTCTTATCTTTTCTATATGGAAATCTGCACCCCGATTGCGGACAGCTCCGCACATGTATGCCCACGTTTTAATAGTACATGCAGGAGGGAAAGGGGCATTGTCTAGAAAAAGGGGAATACTTACTATTAAATGGGGGGATTAGGAAGGAGTAATGAAGGGTTTAGGGAGGGACAGACACCCACCCACAAAAGAGTAAGCAAATTCCTATTCCCACACTGGCCTTTTAACACTACTATAACCAGAAAGGACCTAAAACAGTTGTTCTGTACTCCAGGCCAGACCAGAAGTAAGTCAAGCACCACATTGGCCAACCACTGGAACTGCAACACCATTCCATAGAAAATAATGAGGCAGGGACTTTACATAAAACCCCATTGGAAATAATGTTAAAATAAATGGCTGATTTTAATGTTTAAAAAATACATATAAATAAATACATTGTATTTAATATTAGAATAATATTAACAATTAAAAAATATATAATTTTATTAATACTATTTGAATACATTTGTTAAAATGTAAAAATAAATGTAACTCCATTTTTGAAAAAATAATTACAATAATTAAAATGAATTCTATGTATAGCTTTAAGCAATTGTTAATATATATTGAATAAAAATAAACAGTTTGTTTAGTGTTTTTGGGATAAATCATTAAATATATATACATTAATTAAATATATTTAAATTAATTGTCAATACTTATTAAATATATTAGTGCTGTAAGATATTTGTATTAGTTCTATATAGAAAACAATTCTTTAATATTTATCATTCAAATATTTTTTCTGAATGATTTTAAAGTTTAATAAACAACTTTTTTACTTTTCCCTAAAATTTACCATAGGGAAAACTCTGTCCCGGTGGGGGAAACCTCCAACTATGGGCCCGAGTCCGGTGCGGTTAGGAAGGCCGCCTAACGGCATTTGCTCCGTCCGAATTAGATCGGGAACGTGTCTTTCCGACCGACTCAGAAAGATTTCCAACCGAACGAGTACGATGCGAGTTAGGCGTTAGGAATATCCCAATCCGAACCCAACGGCATTTGCAATAACCGAGCCGTACGGAGCAGAATCGTACGTCTCTGCCGTCTGACTCGAATCAAGCGATACCAAAGGGGAATCAGCAGTCGGAATCAGACTTTAGGGGCCCGTAGCGGGCTCCCCTGCACTTGGAGCCTACCCAATTAGGCCCGTGGGGGTACCCATGGGTCCCCCCTTACCAGGCATGCACAGTGTGGCAGGCAACGGGGGGTGCCCGCCACAGGGTGCCCAATTTTCCCCAGTCACCCCTTTCTTCAATGGGAGCTTATGCATTCGGTCGGAACATAGGCTCCCATTGAAGTCAATGGGAATCCGACCTAATCGTATCTGGAAGCATCCGGATGCATTGTACTCGGTCGGTCGGACTCTCCCGATTTGAGTCGGTCGGAAACCATTCGCAAACCCATTTGGTCGGGAAGATTTCCAAACTGCATCGGAATTGGGCCCTGAGTGTGAAAAGTTACTATTAGTAACTTTGCACTAGTAATTTTTTTTTAGAGTTACTCCATAGTGTAAGAGTACATTTACATGGGCCCTATTCACAAACGTGAATATACATATGTAGACTTACTCACATGTATATTTACTCTTAAACTGAGGTGTAAATCTACCCCTTTTCCCTCGAGTCTACGTTTACACCTAGGTATTTCCTTTGGGGTTTTATTTTAAGTCGCTGCCTCCATATTTTTCTGAGCAAGAGTGTTGTAGTTCCAGTGGTTGGCCAAGTGCAGTGCTGGACTTCAATCCCAGCACTACACATGGTCTGAGCTGGAGTAAATTTAAGACTGTTTCGGGACTTTTTTGGCTGTAGTAGTTTTAGAGGAGCAGTTTGTGGATAGCAATGTGCTTACTTGTTGGTGGGGGCGTGCATGGGTCCTAAACTCTCTCTTAACCTCTCCTTCCCCTTCCTAAACCTCTCCCATTTTCTAGTAAATTTACCCTCTTAAACTGCTACTCCCCTGTCCCTCCCACATTTCTACAAAAATGTATGTGCACTTGTGTGATGATCTCCGTAACTGAGGTGGAGAACTCCAGAGAGAAAAGATTTGATTGGTGGAGGTGGCAACCGGGTAGGTTAGTGAAAAGTATTTTGTAGTATGTGAAAAGCACTTTTGTAGTGCTACTAAATGTACTACAATGTGCTTTTTGGGAATAGGCTCCATTGTTTTACCTCTCTAATTCTTTTTACCTGCTTTTTCTTGGTGCATCACTTGTTTTGACATACATATGGGTAAATTTGCTTACTTTTATTTATTTCTTTACCCTTTTCTTGTACAGTGTGTGGGAATAATTACCACCTTTTGATTATTAGTTTCACTTGCTGATTAAGTACATTTGTGTATGACTCCTCAGTCTTTTTGCCAGCCTCCTTACTACTCTGAATTTTTGAGACTATGTTAAATTTAAAATAATGTTTGCTTATCTGTAGCCCTCCACCACAAGTTAATTCTTATGCTTGGTTTTATATAAATCAGCATTTATTAGAAGCAACATTGAAATGCAAAGTTACACAATAGTTTTAAAACAATATAGTTAAGTATTTTGTTGCTTGAAATGTTGAGTAGCGTGCTAATTAGGCAATCTGATTATTAATTGTGTTTTAGCAATAAATAAAAAATGCAAATATAAAAAAAGCACATCTTTAAAAATCAGCAATTAAAAATCTTGTATTTGAAAATAATTGCTGATATGTACATTTTCTCTTTACAGATCAATACGAGCAACAAAACCATCTGAACATACTGTCATACTTGCCGTTGTTCCACGTCTGTAAGTTACACTATCAATACATACATCCTAAGATTTACACAATTTCAAATGTGTTAGTAATTACAATTTAAAACTGATCAGGGATATAGCCATGGCTATATGTTTATGATTCACATGATTTCTTACACAATGGAGTCTGCCATTGTTAATGGCTTGGAGACATGTTCCCTTTCCTAAATTGGCTTTTTATTTAAAGGTATGACTTGGATATTTCATTGACAAAGTTCAGAAAATCTGACCTAAGAATAAATCATGTATTTTAAATGAGTATTAATGTAGAATAATAACAACTCTATTGGACTTGATAGTTGATAATTTGCTAACAGAAAGGAAGTCCTATTCTGAACAATGCATTGTTTGAAATGATTTAACCGTAATATTGTGAGCATGTTTACTAGGTGGTAGAACTCTTACTTCCTTGACTAACAGCACTGGAAATTTTACAACTTCTAGCAGCATTGGGATGTAATATTTTACATGAATTGTATTCCATTGGGAGAACTTTAGTCAGATTCTATGACAGAATATTGACAAGAAATATATTACAATACAAAATATTTCAATATAAAAATATTGCAGAAAAAATATTGAGTTAAATATCTATTTCACATTCAGTAAAGTAAATGTAATGTACAAGAATATCAAGTACAAAATATTTGGGCCAAAATATCAAGATTGCATGGGTAATCTTTTATAAATGAATATATATTTAACAGTATAATAACTGAAAAAATTGCTAAATATTTTTTTTTAAATGTAAATTAATATTATACAATTTGCAAAAATGTAATACTTTAGTCACATAAAAATTATTTTAATTCATTTTCAAACATGCACCTGTACAAATTCATATAAATGTATTTTAACATTAAGGCCTTCATTACAATGCCGGCCAGATGATTGTCCGAACAACATCGTTTCGGGATCGGGACTGCCTGACAAGTAGGCGGTGGTCCTGACCTCCAAATTGCAATCCATATGCCATGTAGGTGATAAGAAACATGCATTTTTGCATTGAGGATTGTCCTTCATCCCAGAAAAGGGCTCCAGCACAAGCCACAATGCTAAAATTGCATGTTTGGAAACATCCCTGCCGCGTGTGGCAAGCACCACACAGTGCCTGGCACACGGGGCATGGATGTTTCAGTGGGCACCATAACGGAGGCCTAGGGTTATGGGGGCCTTGCTATGGCCCTCCAAAGTCCCTTTCTGACAGCCTTTCTAGGGCAGTCGGACCACCATGGAAAGGCTGTAGGAAAGGGACATCGTAATCCCTACGGCGGTGCCTGAGCAGGCATTGTAGGATATTACGCTCCAACCAACGGGCTCCTGGAGGCCATCGAAAGCGTCGGTCCGGCCATCTGAAAATTCAAATACATATACTTCATGAATATATATTTTGTATTATAAGCAGACTCAGAAGCAAACTATGTAATTATTAAACCAATAAGCATATATTTTATAACTCACTTAATAAAAAGAATGTTAAAAAAGCATATTAAAATATTTTTTTTAAACAAAATATAATAAAAAATAATAAATAGATTACTTTTCAAAATATAACTTTTTATATAAATAACATAAAAATATTGATATAACTTGTATTTAAAAAATTCAAATAAAATCCAAAGTACAATTCAAAAATATTTAAAAATATATATATATCACAATACACTACTATAAGTACATTCCTACTATCATTAGAAAACGACCTAAATTTTCGAGTGAATTACATTTACTATTCTCATCCATGGATGTTAAGAAAAATACATACATTAGAGAGTCAAACATGGGGAGGTGGTGAGATTCACTATGCTAACTGAAAACAAATACTGGCAAATGTGCATTTATTTGGGGGAGAAAGATTTACTATTCTAATGTCAGCTTGTTGTCATTGGGGAAAAGTGCATACATTGGAGTTAGGGGCTGAGATTTACTATTCTAACTCCAGTCCCAACAAACATTGGGGAAAGTGCGTACACTGAAGTGGAGTGAGATTTATTATCCTAACTGAAGTCTAGCAAACATTGGGGAATGTTCATACTTTGGGGTAGGAAATTAAAATGTACTTTTCTAACTCCACTTCAACTAACAATGTGGGCAAGTGCATACTTTGAAAGGGGGGTCATACGATTTTAACTCCAGTATAACAAACATTGGTAAATGGCATATATTGGGGCTTGGGGCAGATTTACTATTCTAACTCCAATACAACAAACATTAGGAAAAATCATATATGTGATGGGTTGCATTCATAACTCCCAAAATACATCAGTTCCCCTTATAAAATATTACTTAAAAAATGGAGTTCTACTTTTTCAAAATATTAAACAGTAATTAAAATAAAACAAAAATATTTATAATTATATTAAAATTAACAGTACACCTGAAACTCACAAGCAAAGCACACAAACATTAAAACAATTCTCTCTATCATAAAATAACATTTTACAGTACTGTTTATTTAATTTTTAAATTTAACAAATATAAAATCAATTTAATAACAGAACAAATTATAAAAAACAATTAAATACACAAAATATCATACATCCCATTCAAAATAAAGATTTTTTGAAATGTTATATGAAATCATAATTATTGTTAAAAAACTGCATCGAATCACTCTCAAAATAAATATGTATAACATAAATACATAATTTAACAAAACTTATTGAATCTTGTATTTAAAAACTGCTCACTCAATCCCCAATAAAAACTTTGACCCAAGTAAAATGGAATTTATAGGTAAAGCTTTATTTGGAATGTTAAATTAGTAAATAACAATTAACAATAAATATATAAAATAATTACCAAATCACATAAACAAATTATTAAAATTTATTTTTACAGAACTCTGACCACCCAATACCTACATAAACCCGACCATCCCAAAAAATACATAATTTAAAAAAATTAATACATTTTATAAATATAATTAACATAAAAAATTAGAAGGTATTAGCACCAATAAGTGTCCACTCAATCCCCCATTACACCTCACAACCCGAACTAACAATGTAATACATGAGTAAAATATTCACTAAAACATTAAACAAAAAAGCAATTTTAATATATATCATAATTATCAAAATATAAATTTTATTAATATTTACTTCATAAAAAACTCTATATACCCACTACCCCAAGAATATAAATACCAATAATGTTTACTTTGAAAAGAAATGATCATATTAAAAGAACATATAATAATCAAAAGCAATGAAACACCATAATGCTAAACAATATTAAATAATCAATATTTTAAACTTCGATATATTAATAAAATAGTTTAAAAAGAATATGTATAAATATGCATACCCTCGATATTTTGGTCTTCGATATTTTTGATGTCACAAAATTTTGACTACCATACTATGGTCAGATGATATTTTTGAAGCAATATGTTGGTGGAAGACCCTTCAGTTACATAAACTACCTCCTGCTTCACACTACCTCTGGTTATTGTAAATGATGTCGGTTCACACCTTCAGTGATATTCAGTGCCTCTTGGTTCAGACCTTCAGTCATGTAGTGCCTCTTGATTTACTGAATACTTTCATTCAGTTTTGAGAAAGCATACAATTTTAGAAAAGGGACCTTGTTCCAAGTATTGCCACTAATTTACATTGTAAATAAATAGATATTGAATGTTAGGGAATTTCATAGTCAACAGGTGAGTCGCGATGATAATTTCACCAATTTCGTTCATGCAGACAGTGAAATGTAGAAACGTGGATTATCTGGAAAAGAGGTGCTAATGGCTCCCATAGATGGCTTGCTAAACTAAACAGCACATAAATACATAGAAACCAAAGGAGTTGAGTTAAGATTTGTTAAAGGTTTAGAAGAATGTTATTCTGCCCTTTGGCAGGGGCTCCATCAGTTGCTCCTTCCCACTAAACTAGCAACCCTGTAATCATTCAAAAAGGTGCACCAAGAATACGAGTTCACATGTTGTCAGGACCTCACACACATTCCTAATAATGAAAACACAATACAACAAAGGGCTCCAGTTAACACAGTTTTTATGTATAGTAATCCGTGTTCAAATCATGATATACAGTGTATTTTAACTAGGGACGGGTCGTACACTCACTTGGAGCACGGAGTTCGGAAAAACTCTGCCAGCCGCCGCATTTGCCGGTGCCCACTCGTACTCAAAACATCGTAGACCGTGAGTTCAATGTTGCTAATTTCCTGAATCTAAACAGAATTCTGTTAAAGTCCACAACTATCACAGCAGCATAACAGCCTGTGGCATCCCTACCCTTTATTCACATTTTGTTGAAAGTGTCAGTACTGTAGTTCTTTATTGGAAGTCTAAGGTTTGTATATTGCACTCACTACTCCTGACAAGGCATTGAAGTTATGAGCTTAGTGACAGTATCTACACGAGGATCGCAGAAAAAAAAAGAATTTGCGGCCTGGCAGCGAGAGGGTCAGAGCTGCTCTGCATGCATCATTGTTTGTGTGTCATCCACAGTGTTATAAGTACAGCATCTCTTGCCAATGATTTATGGTGCCCAGTTGGACACCGCTAACAATTTGACTGCTGTAGCATGGAGGATGAATGCACTGCTGTCATCCTGGTAGCACCAGACTCTGAGCTGCATGCGGTTGGCTTGTGCTGAACTAGAGACACTGCACCAGCAGCAACACCATGACAGCCAGGTCACAGTAGAGGACCATCCTCCTTTCTCTCCTGTGGCCAGTGCACCCAACCTGCAGGATGGGCACCAAGTGCATGCTGGAGATCCATGGGTGAGACACAGCATATTTTAACGTACTCTTTGAAAGTCGGTAGCAGTTTTCTTAATTTAGGCCCTTGGCAAATCTCCTAGTACATGGTTAAAAAATCGTGCAGAGTTTTTAAGTAACTCCCTGAGTTCCACCCACCCCTAATTTTAACATTGTCCTTCAAGTGAAAACAAAAGATATGTTGTATCAGAATTTTATGTGTTGGTTATCCAGCAACAGATACTTCATATAAGAAGATTACTTTGTTTCTCAAATTTTAACATGGTATATTTCTTACTCACACTGGTATGTTTTAAATTTGAAGGAACAGTCTGTTCTGTTTTCACTATTTTTGGCTATGTTAATGTAGACTTTCTGTTAGGTCTTTCTCGTTTTATGCTTCCGTATATAATGCTTTGTACATGAAACATTGATTAATTAAGATATATATATATATACATACACCAAAGGTCAAGGTAAGTTATAGTTAGGAAACGTGGTTTATTATTTCTGTGGAAAAACAACATAGACTACACAAACCATAGAAATGTAAAAGATAGTTCTAATTTCTGCCCCACCCAAAACTTTCTATAACTCGTGCACCTCCATATAGAGCGTTGTGAACTTGCTAGACAGACTAAATCAACTATGCCTCGCGACTTCCCCGTGCACTCCTTTTATCTTTTCATATCACATCACTTATAGCATGTTAAATCATAACATTCATAAAAACACTCATGCCATCTCAAATTACATCATTTATGTGAACACTGTGCATGTTAGAGGGCCAAGTTATAGTTGATGTAATCTGTCTAGCGAATTCACAACACTCTTTATGGAGGTGCACAAGTAGCAGAAATTTTTGGGCGGGGCTGAAATTATAACTTTAATTTATAATTATAACTTTTTTCATATCTATGGTTTGTGTTGTTTTGTAAGCAAATAATACATTACGTTTTCCCAACTTTTAACTAATCTTCAAAGGAGTCACTCTTTTAACAAAGAAATATTATGTCACCCCTAATGGGAAAGAAATTAGTTTTTCTTTTTTAAGTAACCCTCACCCTTGGTAGCATGCTTCATCATAGGGTTCTTCCCTAACCCGCTGCGGAAAGGGGCATGCTGAGACTGATGGATACGTGGGAGCACTGATAGTATCTGTGCCTATCCAGAATGCATAAATGTTGGAGTGCTTTTTTTTTCTGTAGAAAAAATTAAATTACAGATATCTAGCTAGTGGGAAAACGTTATTTATTGCTTCCTCTAGTCGATATGATTAAAAAATGGGGATGGTGTGAGACTTCTGGGGCTATGTCCCTAAGTTTCTCTGGTCAACTAGTTTTAAGCCCTACCCCAAGACTTTTCATCAGGACCTAAGGGGGTAACTCCCTGTTACCACTGCTTCAGTCGTCGAGATACCTTTTTCTGAATTGAGAATACAGATAAAGTATAAATAAATATATACAGCACCTAGTCGGTCTGTTCTTTTGTTATCTACAAAGCTATGAGAAGAAAGAGAATTTTAAAAATGCACGGCCCTTAGGCCTCATTATAGGTTTATGTTTTGTACATCATGCACCCTTGTGAGTAGACAGTGAAATAGTTCTCAGGTATCAGAAAGTGAGCAAACTGTGAGAAAAATCATGAGTAATATACACACAAAACACTTAAAACAACTCAAAACACACACAACATTACATACACATAATTAGACTGAGTCAGGCATCATGAGTCCAAACGGGGGAGGAGGGACACCTGTAGTCACACTCTGTTGATGAAAAAGATATTATATCTCTTGGGAGGAGGAGAAGGTATGGCAGCAATTACAAAAGAATCGCTTCGTTAGTGTTAAGTCTCAGAAAGCCGAGTGAAGCTTGCTACTCGGCTCCGTTACACTTACTTCCTCAAGGCTACTCCCTCGCTTAGGGGTAACCGTCGGCCCGAAGATGTCAGAGGGGTGTGGCCGGTCCTGCTTACCACGGACTTGAGTTTGTGCCCGGTGAAACCAGAAAACCTGGGATTAATCTCGGCTTCCTCACTTTTCCAAATTGTGTGATCCTAGGCAATTGTTTAATTTCACATTCCCTCCTTTTTTTTATCGCATATAAGAGGACCTCGAAATACATGATTTCAGGTTGTGCGCTGTACAAAACCTGCTCCTGTGTTTTTGATTTAATAAACTATAATGTTATTCATGTATAATAGGAATCCATGGCAACTAAAAAGTGTGTATAACTTGCCTCTTTAGTTCACTATTGGCATTGTTGTCATGGTAGCGGGAAGAATTCAAAATTCATGTTTGAAAACTATCGCTTTTAAATTAATACTGCTCAATGCACTGATATAATTAATTATACTAAGGTGAAAAGGTTTTGCATGGTAATTAAATGCACTTTTTGAACTTTGAAAGACTCATAATTTTACACTTTTGCTGCAAGATGTCTTTAAAAGTGAAGGTGTTTCTAAGCACAGGACTCCCAAGTTACTTTGTTTCTTTAACACCAATTAACCTTGAAATAAATCATTGCCTGTCTATTTAGTATCTTTTTTATTGTTCGTGCTCAGTGGAGTAATCAGCAGACTAGTGCTCCTGCTGATCAATGAGCTGCATGTAAAGGTCAAGTGGGCCGTCTGCGTCCTCCAGGCCATACTTTGAGTATCAATGTTGTAGAGTGTCTTAGAGTGGAAGGGCATGGAGTGGTGTGTCATAGAGTGGAGTGGTGTAGAGTGGAGTGGAGTGGCATGATGTAGAATGTCTTTTGTCATATATATGTATATATATTTTTTTATTTCAATAGGTACCACCTTACTTTCTGGATAATTTTGCGAAAGTACAGCGGTACATTGTAAACTTTTTTAAAAATATATAAATCATTAAAAATGATTTTCCCTAACTCTAGAAACTTTCATAAACTGCCTTGTTTCCTATGCATTCCAAAAAACAGTAGTAAGCTATATTTCACGAAAAAACACTGAACAAATAGAAAGTGTAGTCCTAACAATATGTCTGCCTTTTCATTTTGCAAGGTCTTTGATTAACTAATAATATTGTGTTTCATCATTTCCATGTACTGTGGTATACCACAAAGGTATTGGGGTATACCTTAATTAATCATCATGAAACCTTGCATTATTAGCCAATGTAGAAAAAGGAACAGGCCTGCAAATATTTGTGAAGATTCATTAAACTGTGACAAAGTTATTAGCAATGGAATTCTACAGACTGGCGGTATATATATTAGATATAGGTATATTACCTACTGGCAGTCGCCAGTAGGTAATTATAGTTAGGCCCTGGGGGCTCATTATGTGGGCGGGCGGACATCAGTCCGCCCGCCATCATAACGGTGATGGGACCGACCGCCAGACGTGCAGCGGTCCCACCAGTGCAATTAGGATGCGCCCGCCATACTGGCGGGCCATCCTGGCCTTTTACCATTGCGGACGGTGCTGCTGGCTGCAGCACCGTCCGCAATGGTAAAAGAGCATGCACAGCATTTCCCTGCACCACGTGGCAGGCACCACGCTGTGCCTGCCACTTGGTGCATGGAACTGGTACCCCCCCAGTGCACCCCCCCCACAGAGGGGGCCCGCAGTGGGCCCCCAAAGCCAATCCCCGCCAGCCTTTCCATGGCGGCATCGCCGCCATGGAAAGGCCTCTCCGACACCCACATCCTAATATGGCGGACGGTGCCTGCTAGGCACCGCCACCATATTAGTGGCCCAGCTCCGCCCGGCAGGCAATCGTAACGATTGCCACCAGCGGAAAAGCGGCGGACAGACTTTGCATCCGCCGCAATACCCACCGCCATCCTAATATGGCGGTGGGTGAATCTCCTTACGATGGCGGAACGATCGCCACCGCCGGGCCGGCGATCGTTCCGCCATCGTAATGAGCCCCCTAGTTTCCATAAGAAAAGCGTTTTTTGACTTGGCTATATCTTTGGCACCATTTGACGAATCCTCACGCAATTTTCCCCAAAAAGTGCTCTGGGGATTCTTGTTGTGCATGGAAAGATTTAGGAGGATTCCTGAAGGGGGGGCTGAGAAAATGGGGTTGAAAAAAGGGTGCATTTGCAATGTTAATTCCCATAGGAACCTGTGAACACAACTACAGCCGAACCACCGAATGGAATTACACTAAATTGGGCAGAAAGGTAGGTGTTGTTACGTAGATTGTGCGTTTTGTTATTTGGAGCAAATCCGTTCAGTAGTTTTTGAGAAATTTAAGAAAATACAGTTGGTGATATCTCTGGCCATGACGACTTCGTGAAAAAAGACAAGCTCATGCAGGGAAATGGAGACCTCTGATTGGCTGCCAACACTTCAGCCAGGAAGTGTTGGTAGCCATCTTGGTACTGGGCTTCAACTGAGTAACAAACAAAAAGTAAAAAAAAGAAAAGGGGGCATGGAAGGAATACCCTGACCCCATAAAGTTGGTCCAGGGGTCACAGAGGGACCCCAGCAGGCCAAAAAGGCATTTAACAAAAAAAACTAAATTGCTGCAAATTCATGATATTTGTGAATTCGCAGCAAATTTTTCTTAAAAAAGCAAGCCCGGCCTCCCGCACTCTGGGTCACCCTCCTAGGGCTTATGAACGCCCCAGGGACCGCCACCTCCCTGGGGCACTTCTTATTATGTATGCAGGTGGGCCCACTGGGCCACCCCCCCAGCCACAGGGACCGCCATCTACGCTGGGTATGCCCCCCCACAGCCTAGTGGACCACAACTTCCCTGGGAATATGTAAAATAATGCGGGGTCCCTCGTGTCCCCCCTCTGCAGCCCCAGGGACCGCCACCTTCCCAGAGGTCCCCCCGCCACAGCCCTCCCAGCAGTCCTGAGGACTGCCACCTCCCGGGGTTATCATTAAATTGTATAGGGGCGTGTAGCCCCCCGGGGACCGCCACTTTCCAAGGGCTACGATGACATAATGAAGAGGGTCCATCGCGGTTCCCCAGCCCTGGGGACCACAACCTCCCTGGCGCTAAAACAAATGCTGCAGGGGGACTGCATGGCCCCCCTGGAGGAGCCATGAATTGTCCTCGGGACCGCCACACCCCAGGGCCAGCTCCTAAATGCTCCTGAGGCACCCACTGTTGGGAGGAAGCTATTTGTTATGGCTTGGCGGGAGCTTCCCGCTCCCACCAAGCCATAGCACACTCTGCTCCGCTTCGTGCAAGCGAGAGCAGAAAAATGCTCTCGCTTGTATGTAGCAGAGCAGAATTGATTCTGGACACAGTGAGCTTCATGTTCAGCTGCTCCCTCTGTCCAAAAGCAATGCCGGCTCTCGCAGGAGGCTGGGAGCAGCCAGGGACTGCGGGGGCCTTCAGACTCCCCCCGCAGTCCCCAACGTGAATACCTGGGTGCCTTGGATGGGTCCAGGGCACCTAGTATTGTGGCCAGGTCGGGGGGATGGGGTACCCGGGCCAAAATTGTGCCTGGGAGGGGGGCCGCGTGGCCTCCCCCCCCGTTTTATTAAATAAAAAGTTTTAAAAATGAGGGGCAGGTCCCGGGGGATGGGGTCCCTGGAGCCAAAATCGGGCCAGGGAAGGGGGTACCACGCGGCCCCCTTCCTTTAATTTAGTTTTTTTTTTTTTTTAAATAAATGCAACTATATGCTATGAGTGAACTATAACCTACACCTCCGCAATGCACTGCTTATGACCTCACATATTACATCATGACATGGTCAGTGACATCACTGATCACATCTCAAAAGGCATCACTGATGACATCTCAAATGGCATCACTGATGGGTGTTAAACATATTTACTAAACAACTACAAAAGTTAAATTAGTATACTAGGTGCACCACTACTGATTGATACTACTTCCAACATATATTGAGTGAGTGGTTGTGTGACTGTATGTATCCTTGTGTGTATGGGTGTGTAAGTGGCTGTTTGGGTGTATAAGTCAGTGTGTGAGTAGCTGTGTGGGTGAGTGAGATGTTGTGCGAGTGGCAGTATTGGTGAGTGAGTGGGTGTGTCAGTGACTGTATTGGGGAGTGAGTGGCAGTGTGAGTGGCTCTATTGGTAAGTAAGTGGGTATGTAGTGACTATGGGTGAATGGGTGTCTGAATGGCTGTATGAGTGAGTGACTGTGTTTAAGTGGCTGTCTAGGTGAGTGAGTGGCTGTTTGAATGGGTGTTTGGTTAAGTGAGTTGGTGTGTGAGTGGCTGTATTGGAGAGTACGTGTCTGTGTGCATGGCTATATGGGTAAGTGAGCAGAAGCGTGAGTGCTTGTTTGGATGTGTGAATGCGTATGAAAGTGGTTGTGTGTGTGTGTGAGTGAGTGGGTGCATACTTTTGTGGGTGAGCTGAGTGGCTGTGTTGAGAGGCTGTATGGGTGAGTGGGTGTGTGAGTCACTGTAAGGGTGAGTAACTGGTTGTATCAGTGGTTGTATGGGTGAGTGAATGGTTGTGTGAGTGGCTGTTTGACTGGGTGAGTGGGTGTGTGAGAGCATCTATGGAGGAATGAGTGGGTGTGTGAGTACTGGTATGGGTCTGTGAATTGGTATATGAGTGGTTGTGTGGGAGTGGGCATACAAGAGGTTGTGTGAGGGGTGTCAGTTGGTGTGTGAGTCATTCTGTGGATGATGTCATCACTGAGGCCATTTGAGATGGCATCAGTGATGTCACTGACCATGTCATGAGTGATGTGATATGTGATTTCATGAGCAGCGCATTGCGGTGAGTAAGTTATAGTTAGCGTTACAGGTGGGTAGTGCTTATGTAGGGAGTTGGCGCCTCTAGGGAAAATTCACAAGCTGATAAGCCCTGTGCCTAGTATTAACAGTGGTGGTGAAGGGTAGAGAGAGCCACCTTTCCCCCTATGATGTGGTCTTGGCTAACGTAACAACAACACAGTCCCCAGCACACGCTAGAATTACAATCCACATTTGAGTAAATGCCAAAGTAGACAATCAATTTATTTTCTTTTATTCTTCTCTCCTTTATTTCTTTTTTCGTTGTATTGATTTCTTTCGTCGCCTGGTGGGCACACTGTCCCGCGACTTCTTCAAGGCTCAATCTTCTATTTGTAACCCTTCTTTTTCGGGGACTGTTCCATCCAGAACGATAATCAAATTTAAAATGAGTCCATGTATTATCAGTTGGTCACCAAAGCGGTTTCAGCTGGTCACCAATAAATATCAAAACACCCGTGTATGATAATGGTAATCAGAGTCTTCAAGATCAGTCCCGTAACGGCTGTTTAGCTAGTACGCTGAAAATATCTTGAGGGCCTCTCCGCAAATAAGCCATGGCCCAGCACTGCCCCTAATACTGGGATATATATCTGTAATCCCGTCCTGGGATAGGGAAACCATCTGTCCCTCTATCTTCGTCTACGAGTTCCCGAGTACGAGACTCACCGCTCTACCACGAGACGGTGTTGTTTAAGTTATAGTTAACTCAGGAACTGCTGAATTTCACTGGTTTTGTACGAGTGAAATCTCAGCCTAACTATAACGTCCCTGTAACCTTTGGTTTTTTCCAGTGAATTTCTAAGGTTGTTTTAATTCAATTTTCTAACTGTAACAGCCCTGTAACTTTTGTTTTTTAAAATAAATATATGGCTTTATGGATGAGTGTGAGTGGTTGTATGGGTCTGTCAATGGGTTTGTAAGTGGTTGTGTGGGTGTGTGAGTGCTTCTATTAGACATTGCATAAGGGTGTGAGTAGGTGTGTGAGTGCTTCCATGGCTGATGTCATCAGTGATGTCATTTGAGATTTCATCTGTGATGTCACTGACCCTGTCATTATTGATGAAATATGTGAGGTCATAAGCAGAGCATTGTGGGGCGTCAGTTATAGTTTGCACAGGTAACTATAACTGCTGAATTTCAATTGTTTTGTGCGAGTGAAGTATGAGCCTAACTATAAAGTCCCTGTAACCTTTAGTTTTTCAATGAATATAGATATATAGATAGATAGAGATAGATAGATAGATAGATAGATAGATGGATAGATATAGAAATAAATATATTATAATTTATGCAAACTCGATCACTATGTTGTGTTCTCATCATAAGTAATGTGTGTAGTTTCCTGAACAAAACATGGGAAGGTATGTTCTTGGTGTACTGACATAAATACATAGGGCAAGAATCTTAAAGGAATTCACTGTCTTAACGAATGGCAGAAAGTGTATCTTCAAATGTCTAACTCATAAAAATACGCATACATCTATGCATTATACAAATGTTATTACGATTTTCCTAAATTTACTCACTTGAGTATTCACTGAACAGCATAGCACTTCGCACAGAAAACTGCAAAAAATAGATTTCTAGGCAGGTTCCTTGCACACTCCCATGGATCTTAAGCATGACAGAAAAATCCACAAAAATATGTTTGGTGTAAATTTGACATAGCACATTATTCTTTTTTCCATTTGTTTTCTTTCTCCACGGGGAAAACATTTTCCCGATGGAAAAACTGCTTCCTGTACACCCACATTAAATATCCACTTGTACTTTTTACTTTACTGCCCTGCTCACGCGACTATCTTTCCATGGTGGGGAAGGATGTGACAACTATTTGTGACTATTCACCAGCATGTAGGTTTTTGAGCGTTCAAAAACTGCTTGTGTGGCATCTGCTTGCAAATGCCCCGTCTTTCATCTGGTCAAATGTTTACTCCCACTGACTGTTTAAGAAAGTGGCATACTGCCCACAGATCCTAGAATCAGACCCTGGGCAAGGTCGCACTTCCAGAAGTGTTTGACTGTACATGTGACTTTCAGAGTATAAGCATGCAACAAGCACAAGGGAATGCTGTAATTCATGTGTGACCATATTTAGGGTTTTCTGGCTGTCATTGTGTCTTTTCTACATAACAGCGGTTAAATGCTGCTCCTTATATACAAATTTTAAAGAACAGTCCCATCTTTTTATGTGCGGAGACTTCACACTCGTAAAGATACTATTCGTAAATCCCTTTGTGAATACCAAACTATGGTAAACTTACACAAAAGTGTATGTTTACCTTTGTGAACCAAGCCCTGTTTGTGGACCTCAGTCCATACTCTTAGGCTGTGGGTTTGATAAATATTAATGTCATAGTGGAAAAACATGTCTTACATAGCTATATACCACAAGAGATCATTATTACTGAACTAAAGTCAGATTTGTTTAGTTCTCCAACCCCACACAGCTTTACGTCCTTAGTGGCTCACTTAATCCATCAAATTATGGTCCTATTGATAATATGTATAGATCAAATAATTATTCTTCAATACAATGTTCCCACAGGGTTTTTCTCTATGATGAAAATGTGGTTGATTGTTCCTATTTTAGCGATAATCCACCACAATGGTCAATTTAGAGGTGGTGCATGAAAGTTACAGAAATGTATGTGATGAGAAGAATTGATTGCCACTGGTTAATGTATATCAACAATGACTATAGGGGCTAATTTCACTTATTGTTAGCAAACCAAAGAGAAGTAGTTTGACATACATGTTTAATGCAATACTATGTAATTATTTTTGCCATTATTTGTTCTGTTTCACATCTCCCTTTGCACAGCCCCCTTACCAAGCATATTCTCCCGAAATGCATTGAGGCAGCAATATAATGCACTTTTTGTAAGGCTAATGCTCTGAAGAGAAATATGAAAATAAAAAAATCATAAATGAGTATAGAATTTAATTGAAGAATGTCTATTTGATCTATTTATGGTATCAATATGCACATAATTTGATCGATTTAGTGAGCCAATAACGACTCAAACCTGTTGAGGGTTGAGGTATGAAATACTAAACGAATCCGAGTTTAGCTCAGTGATACTGATATTTTTATACGTCAGACCGAGAACGGAGTTCCTCAGCATGCCTCAGTGATCAATACATGAGTAAATTGATACAAAATAGGGAGAGCGAGAAATTGGGAATAATGCGTCATACTACAGGACATAAGATAAGGTAACTGTTTAAAGGGTGGTGAAGTTTAAAGAGCTGTCATGCAAGTTTTGGCAACAGAATAGTGCTCAAGTGTTGCTTTTGCAGCCTTTCCTATTGACTGATGCTCTGTAAGACGTCCAAGATTTAGGTGTCTGTCCATCTGCTGGGACTATTTAATTCATGTTGCTCCCTATCTATCTATATCTGCTTAAAGAGCAACACAGCCCATCCTCAATTATCATAACCATAATCATCTGCATGCTAGGCCGACCTTCCTGGGTCTTTCCATATGATAGCTGACAGCTCTTCTGACATAAAAGGTCTGGAGGGACAATTTGGCTTGTAATAAAGGGTTTGAAAAAATACACTGTCTAATTGAGAAGATGATAGTCTGCAGCAAACGCAGGCAGAAATTACATGTAAGCTCTCAAAACAATATGTAAATGGTAGAAACTGTATGGAGGATGATCAATTTTAACAACACCTGTGCCAGAACTTGAGACTACAATAAAAAAAGCAATTTCCAGGAAAAGTAAATTTTCTGTTATAACTCTTGGTGGGTGAAACGCCTAGTAAGACATAAGGGCACAATAAGCCTGTAACCACTGGATAAACCAAGATTTCATCCAAATAGTTGTTCCAGCAGGACTTTGGAAGTTCTATAGAGAGCAGAACTCCTTTTGCATTTAATTTGCGGTGATGAGGCGTGAACAGACAAGTGGTAGCATAGGCACTAAGGCTCTCTTGCGTCGTTTCATCTGTCTCATGTTGTCATGTTGGGGGCTAGTGCAGAGGATTTTATGCATTGCTCAAAAAGACCCAGAAGGCATTTGTCTCTAACCTCTGCATAGGTCTTTGGAGCAGAGGCTTTTTCAATGTACCACCTACAAAGAGGACACTGGCTCCAGTACAGTGACTTTGTTATGGGACACAGGGCCCAACTAAAAACCAAAAGCAGCCCTGGTAAAACTGTCCAAGCAGTCCTACACTTCAGGAAGTCCCCACTAAAATGGGCCAGGTGGACATAGTTAGACCATGGCAGCCTATCCTGCTCTGGAAGCAGCTTCCTAGCCTAGCCCTCTGGGAAAATTCCATCATAGCAGAATGGCCTGGTTCTGATGGGACACTATTTCAAAACACATCAGGAGCAGCAGCTGCAGTGGGCACAGGATCGAATGCAGCAGGTGCAGGTCATCTGGTAATGCCGAAGCTGCCACACTGCCTGACAGATTCTATAAACAGGATAAATCATAGTAATAGACAAAGATAGAGCAGGAACGTCTGTTATGTGGACATGTGTTATTCTTAATAGATCAGAAAAAATACTATATCATAATCATCTCATCAATTTCTTATGCAATATTTCCATCATCAACAATATCCAAACATAATAATTTGGATCAGCAATATGTACATTAAGTTAAGTCCAACCCAAAGCAACGGGAGTAATCACTAGTAATACACAGGAGTCATGTGGTCTCGATGAAAATTTCTTGATTTATTTCTATTCTTTTGTAGAGGCAGAAAAATAATCAGCCCAGCCAATGCATTTCGTCCTTGCGGACTTCATCCGGGTTGTAAATTATCACCAAAATACTGGTATGTCTTCTCTAGAAGTGCCCTGTGCTGTATATAAATAAATCTCAGACTGTAGTATCCAAATATATCTATGTCCTCATTTAGTATGTATTTGGCTCCAGTATGTATAGTTCTAGTCCTCCTAAATCCAAAGGGGATAGGATCTCCTTACAGGGATTTTTATTTCCATAGCGTAAATCGAACGGCAACCACCATCATCCAGAGTAGATTTTGAAGACTTCATGAAAGGATCACAAGTCTCTGACCCCGATCAACAGCTCATTGCACTGCACAATTTAATTAGAAAGGAAGTCGTCCAGATCATCAAGGAACTTCCGGTAGAAGCAGCATCCTCTTATCAAGATGTCTGTGAGGCACTGAATAGAACATTTCTTAACAAACGGAACATTGATTATAAATGCTACACCTTCAATTTGGCCTCTCAGGAGAAAGATGAATCCATGGGAGAGTTCATTTCACGAATCAAATGGCTAGCACGCTACTTTGCTTTTGACAACTTCACAACAGAAGATGCCCTTCGTCTATGAATTATCGAAGTATGTCAATCGGAGTCCCTATGTAGACGTCTTTTAAAGAAAAGTTACTCGCTGGACGAAATAGAAGAAATGACTAGGGTCAATGATCCAGCAGAAGAACATGCAAAGAAGATGGAGGCTGGTAAGTTAGAAAAACGGGAACAAGCCTTTTGGCTTCAAGCTCGTCACAAAGACCTTTACCCCTCTGAAAGTCGGCAAGCATCTAAATCTAAGTAGTATCCTCAATAAGCAAGTCGACGCCGTAGTCATAAACAGGGTGACAAGAGACGGGAGCACCAGCTGAAATGTTACCGATGTGGACTAGACTTCCCGCACACTGAGTCATGCCCTGCCATAGGTCAAAAATGTCGACGGTGTGGTAAAGACAATCACTTTGAGAAGGTATGCTGAGCATCACAATCTGACATTCATAAAAAGTCGGGGGAAGCCAATTCCCGTCATCATGCAAAGGCTGTACGAGACTGCTGAGATCACTCCGCCAGCTCATCACAATCAAGTCTTTACTCGCATGCCACCTACAGATCTCGACGTTCGGAATCACGAGAGTCAAGATCTCTCACTCCCATATCTCAAGATAGTGAAGACAGTGAAGACTACGCCTTCATGGTGGCAGATCCTGACAGACTAAAAAAATACCCACGATTATATCTCCAGATGGGTGAACACCAGGCCAAATTCGTATTAGACAGTGGAGCGTCTCTAAATGACATTTCAGACACAGAATACAAAAGAATGAACCCGCAACCTCAACTGCACAAAGCTACTGTGCGAGAGAGTACTTGGATGTCTAAAGAACCCCTTCCCTGTCTAGGACAATTTGAAATGTTTCACACATACAAGGACAGAACCATTCCAGCTCGAATTCATGTAATTGAATGGCCAAATGCAGACTGTCTCCTCAGCTTACCCACAGCTGAGCGACTCAAATTGGTAAAAGTACTTTACCGAGTTGACGATGAACCCGACATCATCCACAAATTCCCAAAGTTATTCACTGGACTTGGCAAGATGCCTCATTTTCAAGTTTACTTACACATTAATGAATGAGTGACACCTATTGCTCAGCACCACAGAAAGATGCCATTTCATCTCCGACAGTCGGTAGAGGACGAGTTATGAGATCTTCTCCGAGCGGACATCATGAAAAGGACCTCCAGACCCACTCCCCAGGTATTCCCAGTGGTTGTGGTACCTAAAAGAGGAGCCGAAGATAAAGCACATCTCTGTGTGGACATGAGTGCCCCGAATACCGCCATTGAACGAGAAAGACGCCTGGGACCCCATATCGGTGACATGATTAAGCTGTTAAACGGAACAAAAATCTTTTCTAAACTGGACCTTAACAAAGGCTATCACCAGCTCGAACTCCACAAAAGTTCCCGATACATCAACACTTTCTCTACCCATCAAGGTCTATTTAGATACAAAAGGCTCAGCTTTGGGGTTTCCTCAGCAGCTGAGATTTTCCAAGAAGCCATCAGAAGAGTCATTCGTCATATCCCCAACACCCTCAATTACAGTGATGACATTCTGGTGTTTGGCGCTACTGCACAGGAACACAACAAAGCACTAGACAGGGCGTGTCATGCTCTCCTAGAAGCAAATCTTACCCTCAGCAAAGACAAATGTGAATTCCACAAATCCACATTCAAATTTTATGGACACATTTTTTCGAGTTCAGGAATGAGACCGGACCCCAAAAAGGTCTCAGCATTGAGCAACACCCCTTTTCCCCGAGATGCAGGTGATGTGCGGTCATTTCTGGAGATGGCCAGCTATTGTGCACGCTATATCAAGGACTATGCCACCGTCAGTTATTCCCTTCGGGAACTCACAAGGCGAGATCACACATTCAAATGGACCACGAGATGCGCTCAAGCATTCCAATCAATCAAGGCCTCCTTGGAATCGGCCAGCAATCTGGCCTACTTCAACCCTCGACGAAAGACCGAGGTCACTGTGGATGCTAGTCCTGCGTGACATGGAGCCATATTAGTGCAATATGACAAGGAAGGTGATCAACAACACATAGTAGCCTACGCCAGCCGCAACCTGACTGACACCGAGAAGGCATACTCACAGCCAGAGAAGGAAAGTCTGGCTGTAGTCTGGGCCTGTGAGCACTTCCATATATTCATCTATGGAAAACACTTTTCACTCATCACAGACCACCAAGCTCTAATAACCATATTCGGAAACCCCCGGGTAAAAATGCCACCCAGGATAGAGCACTGGGGTATCCGCCTTCAAGAATACACATACACCATAATCCACTGGCCTGGCAAAGCGGCAAATCTGGCTGACTACATGCCGAGACACCCTAATACATTCTCAAGCACAAAACAGTCACTACTGGAGGAATACATTCACTTCGTCGTTGATCAAGCAAAACCACCAGCTGTTCCTCTTGAAGCTCTTCTTGATGCCACTACAACAGATGCCACCCTGCAGGACGTAATACATCACATTCGAACAAATAGGTGGAGACACTTGGATGAGACTAATCACCACCAACTCATTGACACTCAAGAACTGACCTCCTTTCGTCCTGTAAAAGACGAATTGTCCATCACTAAAGATGGATTTCTACCAAGGGACAAGAGGATTGTCATTCCAAAACAACTGCGCCAAGGGATCATCAATGTCAGTTGGTTAGTCGAGAAAAGCCACCATCACCTCTACAAATGTTGGAACTTCCGGAGGGCGTCTGGCAACATGTTGCAGTAGACTTCTTTGGTCCGTTACAATCAAGCAAATATATTCTTGTCATAATGGGCGAGTATTCTCGATTCGCAAATGCACATCTGATCTCATCCACTAAAGCATCCACCACCATACCAGTACTAGATGAAGTCTTTGCAGCATGGGGAATACCTAAAGTGGTTAAAACAGACAATGGTCCTCCATTTAATGGCGGCGATGGTGTCCAGACAGCTTTGAATGAGGTACTACGAATATACAGAACTAGGCCTGGGCGGTGAACTTCGCTCCGTTCGCGGAGTTTGCAGAGTTTTCTGCACTCCGCACTCTGCGAAGCTCGCGGAGTGCAGAAAACTCCACTTCGCGATGTGCAGCGGAGTTTTTCCCCGCTCGTGATCGCGAATGGTAAGTTCGCTATCGCGAAGGGTAAGTTCGCGAGCGCGAGCTGCCGCTCGGGTAGAATTTCTACCCGAGCGGCAGGAATACCAGCACAAACTGCAGTTTGCACTGCACTCCGCCACTCGCGGACCTTTGCAGAGTTTTTTGTAACTTTGCGGAGTTCTGCGTAGCAAAACTCTGCGAACTACGCCCAGGCCTATACAGAACACAACGCCACATAGCACAACAGACAAATGTCCAGCCACCTTGATGTTGGGCCATACTGTGCGCACAAGAATACCTGTTTGGGAAAACTCAGCTAGTTGTGCTCACCAAAGTACCGATCATGAACAACTAGTAGAGGTAGACCACTCCAGAAAGGCAAATATGAAGCAATATGCAGACTGACATCAGAGAGCCAAGCCTTCAACCACCCAAGAAGGTAATCGGGTACTTGTCAGGCAAGAACACAAGAAAAAGACTTATGGCCGATATCACGCACATCCACTTCAAGTAGTAAATCAAAAAGGTACCATGATCACGGCTGCCTCTTACGAGAAGAGGATAACCAGAAATGTCGCCCATTTTCGTAAGTGGACACCAACAAACAGAACTGTCAGCTGTAGTAGAAAGTGAAGCTAATGAGGACAACCAAGCACAAACCAGTGAGTGTGCACCTCCTTCCCCCTCGGCCGAAGGGGCGCGATCTGATCAGGACTCAGCTATCAGACCACAGTGTGCGCTTAGAAGGCCTGCACGTCTTATTGAAGAACTGTAGATGATATGTTATTAAACAAGACTAAGCTATGTAAGAAAGGGGGAGATGTAATGTAGTGGTAGCTGTTATGTGTGGGGCACCAGGACCCTGCAGAGAGAGAAGGCAGAGCCAGAAGGGAAAGTTAGAAACCGGAAAGGGAGGGGATAGACGGATAGAAGGAGAGTACGAAAGGAAGCAGGAGCATGAGATGGGGCCTCCTTGCTGCCAAGAATAAAAAGTCACATGATTACTTACCTTCGTGTGTCCGAGTCTTCTGTTGGCACAAAGAACATGACAGCCCATACTCAAATCTTCCTTTATTGAGCTGAAAAAATATAAGGGCCATTTATTTGTTTTTCAGATCCTCACGAGCAATCAATAGCAGTGTTTAATTCTTTACGATGAGATTGCACAAATGTCTGTATCTTTGTCTCCCACTTCCCTTTTGAGAAGATGGCTGATCGTGCCTCACAAGCATTGAACCCACTGTGACCGCGTGTCAAGCAGTAATTTTAAGCCACTGTGCACAGAGGCTGTTGTCTGTGGACGCCTCTGCTTTTACGTACTTAGGGTCTGATTACGATGGTGGAAGGCCCGCCACCAACAGCCTGTCGGTGGCGGGCCCTCCACCATCGCAATGCGAATTTCCCCTTCGCCATATTATGATGGTGGGGGGAAGCGTGGCGGTCGGAAAGACCGACTGGCACGGTTCCGACAGGCGGTCCTTTTCCGACCGCCTGTCCGAGCAGCAACATTGCCCAGCATTGTGGCAGTGCCTGCCAGGCACCGCCGTTGGGATTATGATATCCATTTCCGCCAGTCGTTTCGCGGCAGTCAACCCGCAACGAAAAGGCAGGTGGAAACGGATTTGGGGGCCCGTAGCGGGCCCCCCTTCATCCCTGGGCCTGGGGCAAGGGCACTGGGGGGCACCTATAGTGCCCCCTACATATCCCTGCACCATGTGGCAGGCACCGCATGGTGCCTGCCATGTAGTGCAGGGATATGCAGGGATATGCAAGTGCCTTTTTTTACGCATTGCGGCGGGGCTGCTAACCGCATCCCCGCCACAATGCACAGTATAGGTGATGCGACCGCCGTGGTGGTGGTCGCATTGTAATTCTGATTGTGGGGAGGCTGCCTCATAGGCGGCCGGTCCCAAATCTGAAACAATGGCGGACAGACTGGAGTCCGTCCGCCATCGTAATGACCCCCTTAGTTCTTGCATATTTAATTCTGATTTAATTTATTTGTTTTCCTAAATGATTTGCTGTAGGACCTCCCTCTACAATTACCTGAGCAGCGACCTTAGATAATTTCTGCAGTTCTTAAATAATGCAAAGGCAACAGCTCTCCATAATGCAGCAGGTTCAGTTGCACCAAGACCCACTTCACCCCCGTTAGTGGCTATTTTTCACTACCTAACGGGGATAGTGGGGGAGGGGATAATTTATTTGCTTGCATTAGATCCAAAGGCGCACTTTCTACCAGTTGGAAGGTAAAGGAGTACTTTATTGTTCAGGGAATGAAACTGGGGACCAACTTTACTGCATCTCCCTGAGCTATTGGTTTTTCTGCCAATTATCGTAGAAACGTCAAGCAGGTGGTAGATTTGGCAGTGATAGCATTAGCTGGATGCTCCCTTACCTTAAGGTCATTGTAAACAGAGAGTGCATACCATCTGAAAAGTGTACGAGTAAATGACTCTTTTATCAATTACAAAAATCCAAACATAACCTATAATGTTTCACCTGCTGTTTCTCCTACCTCTTATAGATGTAAGGAGAGAGGGACAACAAAGCAGTGTAATTATGTGATTATGTGCAATTAAAAATAATTAGCTTTAACGAAGGGGTTCAGCGCTAATGTGAAAAAATGCTTTTTAGTGTTCTCGAAGAATACAGCTTGTACTAGGGAGAGGTAAGAACAGATCTTCTTGAGACGGGAAAAACAAGCCAATTACTGTTTCATTATTACTGAGGATTGCTTGGCAAGCTTTGCCACTCAGGACAGTAGAGACTCAAAGCAAACTGATAAACATGTCCTTAATGCAGGTTGGTCTATCTTGTAGCACCTCCCAGAGAAGGGAACTACACTAAAAGGTCACAAAATGGTGCTACATAGGCAGTGGTGGGGGAACAATGATCAGAGTGGGGGTGCTGGCCTGTGGTGCCACCACTCTGAAGTCATAGAGTGCTCAAACAATGATGGTGTTCACAAGCATGTTTAGCGAGAGCCAATCTCTTTCCATAAGAGAGTTGTGACACTCTTGTCATCCATCTATCTCTACTGCCATTTAAACATGGTACTGTGGGGGGTGTGACCTGGCGTCAGCCAAGATGGCTGCGTAGGGAGAGAGCTCCGCCGGGGCCGAGACAGAAGCCCGTGTTATCCTGCATTTCTCCTTCAGTTGCGGTGCTGCTGCGGTATGCAGTGCCAGCAGGAAGCCAACCGTAAAGAAACGTGATGAAAATAATGAGCAGTGCCCCGTAATTGCTGAGATCATTGACGACGGAGCCGGGAGAACGAACGCACACGGAGGCCTCTGTGGAGGCGGGGATCGAGTTGCACGTAGCTGAGGCGTCCTGCCGCGCGCGGCGGTGTGGCCGTTGTGTGGAACCTGTGGACGCCTGAGCCAGACCCTGAAGCTCCTGCACCGCGCTGCCGTACCCGCCCGGTACGAATTGAAGAGCCGGGCGGTGTCGAGTGGCTGCGGGACTGCGGCACGATCGGCGGAGGCGGCGGCCCACTGTGAGTACCCCGAGCATGTGAGGTAGACTGGGCCCCCCCCCTGCGACTACAGCGTGGTCGGGCGGCACCAGCGATATCGGTCTGGGACGAACCCGCTATTGTGGAAGGGATAAGGGGCACCCCCTGATGCCGGGAGATCATCCTGACACCTACTGAGCCTGTTAAGGAGGAGACGAACCAACGGTGTGCAGCTGCATCCGCCTGAGTGCGACCGAGGGGCAGGCAGCCTCTGGGGAGCAGCGGAGCTGGATTAGTAACCAGCAAGAACACTACAAAGTAACACGGCCCCCCCACCGCAGTGATCTTGTCCGGACGGAAAGAAGATACCCCCACACGCAGATAGCGGTCCGGTGAAGATCGGAGCATCCGTGGAGGACGACCCAAGGACTGAGTGACGTCCTCCGGTTTCGCTATAGCGCCAGTTTCGTGGTCTTGGACCTGTGTGAGTGAGGGTGTTCGTATTGGTGTGGGCCCCTCCTGTATGGCCCCCCGAGGACGCTGCACGGGGACCTTCACCCTTTGCGGATTAAGGCCTGATCAGTGGGGTGACTGACTCTAGTAGCCCACAATGAAGCAGGGTGGAATCTGTGGTCTGTAAATCCTACGGCGCTTCTGTGACAGCCGTTGTGCGGGCGGCACCAGACAGGACCCGCCTGGTCAACTGATCCGTGTGGCAGACCAGAGTTAGTGCCCCGACGGCCTCTTCTGAGGACTGGGACGGTCGAGGTGACCCATTCGCCCGGTATGGTTGCGCTTGACCGCGCCGAAATAAAGGACATTGACATTACTTGCAGTGCCGACTCAATCCCAAGAGGGGTGCGACTATGTTTGACACGCACTAGCTTCTGGATATAGCAGAGGCGCATTATGCACTGAGGGAAGAGACCGTGCCACACGCATGGTTCCAACGCGGTGGTAGCGCCGAGTCCACATCTCATGAAACAGATACCTGCGGAGTTGTCGCATCTGAGGGGACCGAGGGTCTGGCAGTTGCCCCCCTCCCGCTAGGGTCTACTACACGACGACGGCCCGCCCTCGTGACCAAAGCCACCCTTAAGTAGTAGGAAGGGCCTATACTGCGCCAAGGGATTACAGTGTGCTGATTAAGCAGCATCTGGGACCATCACACAATGTAGCTGTCGGGAGGAACTGGGGGAACAAGAGAAGGAGTCCCCTTTTGATGCTCATGTCATCATTGAACAGGTACGGGACGATGCTGGTCCCTTTAAATCGCTCACAGGCTTCCCGGGGGAGGAGTCCGAGACTGTGACATCACCCCTGTTGAACCTATCAGGAGGAGGAGGGAAGGAGGAAGTCGCGGGCTTGACGGAGAAGAAGGACGCCGGAGAGCTGACTGAGAAGAGGAGACCGGAGGAGACGTCGGGTCGAGGCTGTGCCGGAGATCGAGGAGGAACAGGACCGGAGCACGTCGTTGAGCCCCAGCCACCCGAGGAGAACGTCGGTGAAGTCCGACACAGCGCCATTGCCCGCCACCCCCCAGGAGGAGGGTGGCTGAAACAGGTACGGGGGCGCATCCTGGGGTTTGTAAAACCACCGGGAGGGAACCGGTAGTCAATAGGGCGGTCACTGTTATCTTCTCTTGGGTGACACACTTAGACCGATGCGGTGAACCCCTCACAACCTATCTCCCCTCCCTTTACGACGATTACGGGCTAAACCAGCCAAACTCACCCCTGGTTCTTTTTCTTTTTTGGGGAGCGACTCGAGGACTGAAGGGTCAGCCAAAGAGAGGAAGGAGGAGGCCAGGAGGCTGCGTCAAGAAGCTGGATCGTGTGCGGTGAAGATAAGAGCATCCCTCTTAAACCGGACACTTGTACTCTGTAATCGTCCAATATCCAATAAACCTGTCTTCCTATAAACAATACCCGGAGCGGCTGGTTCCTTGTATCCGCACATACCCCTTGATCCCACGGGGATACTCGACAAAGTGGTGGAGAATACGGGCAATCCCCATCTGAGACAAGATGGAACAGCTCTTAGCACAGATGCGCGAGGCCCAGAGCAAGCTGGAGTGGGCCACGGAGAAAAACGCCAGCCAAGCCGAAATGGACCGGACTGTGTTCACCTCGGCTATTCAAGCACAGGCCGAGAACGTCACCAAGTTGGCGGAAGGGCAAACCCAGCTTCTGCAGGTACTAGGACAAGGGAGGGCACCTGCCTTACCCGGGACTGTCATACCCCTACAGAAGTACGTCCCTGGGGAAGACCCTATCTCGTTCTTTCTGAACTTCGAACGGGCCGCAAGGGCTAGCGGTTGGCCCGGGGAGCGATGGCCTTTCTATCTAGCCCCGCTTCTAACGGGCGAAGCCCAGGCCGCCTATCAGATAGCCAACCGTGACGGGACAGCCGCTTATGGTTCCGTAAAGCAATTCATCCTGGATCGTCTTGGGATAGACGACGAGGCCCACCGCCTTCGGTTTCGGCAGGAGAGAGGCGCGGCTGGTGATACCCCCAAGACCCTATTTTACAAGATCAAGGACGCCGCAGACAGGTGGCTGAAGCCACTGGACTCTACCCAGGAAGCTGTAATGGAGAAAATATATCTGGAGCAATTTCTTGAGGCACTCCCTTACGGGACCCAGAGGTGGTTACGCCAGCATGCAGGCCTGACTCTGGAGCATGCGGTCGAGATGGCCACCTCGTATGCTAGGGCTCAGTATAGAAGTGCCCCTAAAGAACCCGAGAGGAACCAGAAACTCGTACATGGAGGAAGACCGGAGAGAAAACCAGTCAAGCCTCTCTACGAGCCTCACAAGCCTTGCGTAGAGCATACCGGTCCAGTTCCCTCTACTGGGCCTCAGTGCTACGAGTGTGGGGAGTGGGGCCACATCGCTAAATTCTGTAGGAGACGGAGGGAAAGAGAAGAGGAACCCATGGATGTCAGCTACCTCCCCCACTCCATTCTCTTTGCCCAGGAAACCGGCCCAGTCTATTATGTGAGTTTACTCCTGGATAACCGCCCCATAACGGCCCTCTTAGATTCTGGCTGCAAACACTCAGTTGTGCGTGAGGAGTTTGTGCGTTCTTCTTCTTTGCTGCCAGGGAAGCGGGTGTGTATTTAATGCGTGCATGGAGATATAAAGGAGTACCCTATAGCCAAAGTCAGACTCCAAGACCGCAATGGACTGGACATTGTTGTTGAAGTGGGGGTCCTACCCCAACTCCCTGAACCCCTTATCCTTGGCACAGACAATCCCTGGTTCTCTGACTTACTGGGTGAGAAGATAAAGCGGGTCCCCCAGGATACCCTCCTAGCCTCCGAGCCCTGGGCCATAGACACCCATTTTAGAACAGCACAACTGAATGATAGTAGTCTCAGTAATGCTTGGCAGAGTGCCCGGGACTCACTCCTCCAGTCCCATAGGCTGTACCCCTGTTTTATTGAGAAGAAGGGGCTGTTGTATAGGCTCGGTAAAGAGGGGGACGACCTTCAACTACTGGTCCCCACGGCCTTTAGGGATCAGGTCCTTTTTTTTGCCCATGCACACCTTCTGGCGGGTCATTGTGGAGTAGAAAAAACCTCCCAGTCCATACTACGTAGCTTCTTCTGGCCAGGTGTTCATGCCCAAGTAAAAAGATACTGCCAGGAATGTAGCATATGTCAAAAAAGAACCCTTACATTCCTCCAAAAGCCCCCTATGTCCTCTACCTATAATAGCTAAACCGTTCGACAGGGTGGGTATGGATATTATAGGCCCTCTCCCTAGGTCCAGTAAGGGTTGCCAGTATGTACTTGTTATAGTCGACTATTCCACCAGATACCCCGAAGCTTTACCCTTACATACTGCAAACACCACCACCATAGCACAGAGGCTAATAGAGGTGTTTTCCAGGATGGGGTTTCCTAGAGAGATAATAACTGATCAGGGAACCCCCTTCGTTTCGCGGTTAATGAACCAAGTCTGCAAACAACTAGGCATCCGACATATAAAAACATCTGTGTACCACCCCCAGACCGATGGTCTGGTGGAGAGGTACAACGGCAACCTCAAGCTGACCCTAAAGAAACTCCTCACGGGGGACGGGAAGAAGTGGGACCAACTTCTTCCCTTAGCCATGTTTGTCCTCAGAAGCCAAGTCCAGAGCAGCCTGGGCACTTCTCATTTTGAACTACTGTTCGGAAGGAAGCCACGGACTCTTCTGGAGATCACTAAAGAAAGCTGGGAAACAGATAGCGCACAGGAAGCTCAGGCTCTACTCGAATATGCCAAACAGGTGAAAAGCCGTCTCTACAAGCTAAGAACACTCGCACATGCCTCGTTGGAGAAAGCCCAGGAAAGACACAAACAGACGTATGATAAAGGGACAAAATTAAGGGAGCTAAAGGTCGGGGAATGGGCCTTGGTACTGCTTCCTTCTTCTACCCACAAACTACGGAAGGAATGGCAGGGTCCATTTCCTGTCGTACGTACAATCGGTAAGACCACCTATATCCTACAACTCGGCCCAAACAAAACCCAAATGTATCACATAAATCTCCTAAAGAAGTGGCTAGGCCCCCCCCCCGAAAAAAACACACACTGTCTCCACCCTGGACACCGGTTCTTCGACTGTCGAGTCCACGGCTGTTAACGAAGAGTTAACCCCTGACCGTGCTGCCGACATTCGCGCCCTACTTGGCTCCTTTCAGGATGTGTTTTCTGACCAACCGGGAAGGACCCATCTTGCGGTACACTCCATCCCTACGCAAGAAGGAGTTACCATTAAACAGCGTCCATATCGTGTGCCCGAGGCCAGACGACTGGCCCTACAGACAGAGGTAAAACAAATGCTAGAGTCCGGGATAATCGTCCCCTCTAAAAGTAATTGGTGTTCCCCGGTTGTGTTAGTGCCAAAACCGGATGGCAGCATTCGGTTTTGCATCGACTTCAGGGCGGTAAACCGCATCTCAAAACTGGATGGGTACCCCCTTCCCCGGGTGGACGAGTTGATAGAACGCCTTGGGGAGGCTCGGTATATCTCTACCATCGACCTCACCAAGGGTTATTGGCAGATTCCTCTGGACCCCAGGGATCAGGAGAAAACAGCTTTTTCTACCCCTGATGGTCTCTTTCATTTTACTATCCTGCCCTTTAGCTTACACGGGGCACCAGCCAGTTTTCAGAGGCTGATGGACGCACTCCTGGCAGGGCACACCGGTTATTCTTCGGCTTACCTGGATGACATAGTGGTATTCAGTAGGACATGGGAAGAACACCGGGGACACCTAGCGGCCGTATTACAGGAGCTCCGTTCTGCACGGCTGCACATCAATGCAAGAAAATCGCGCTTTGCATATCAGAAGGTTAAATACCTTGGGTACTTGCTTGGGGAAGGTTTCATAGAACCACAAACTGAGAAGGTCAGAGCCATCCTAGAAACAGATTTTCCTACCACTAAACGGGATCTCCGGGCCTTTCTGGGGTTGGTAGGTTACTATAGACGCTTCATTTCCCAATTCGCAAATATAGCGGCCCCCCTCACAGACCTGCTGAAGAAGTCTGTCACCTCCTCCCGGTTACTCACCCCTGCTGTACGGGAACTGGAAGCATTCAACACCCTAAAAACCGCCCTGACCTCATCCCCGGTCTTGCAGACCCCTGACTTCCAAAAACCTTTCATTCTCCAGACAGACGCCTCCGGGGTGGGCATAGGTGCTGTCCTCTCCCAACTGGATAACGAGGGACAAGAAAGACCTGTCCTTTATATAAGTCGTAAGCTTTTTCCCCGTGAAAGAATCTATCCCACCATTGAGAAGGAATGTCTGGCGGTGAAGTGGGGAATAGAGAAGTTGAGATATTACCTTGAAGGCAGGCCCTTCCTCCTGTATACGGATCATGCCCCTCTAACTTGGCTACAGAGGAATAAGGGCTGTAATGATCGTGTGCTACGGTGGTTCCTATCCCTACAGCCCTTCCAATTCGAGGTCCTTCATCGTAAGGGAACTGACCAGGGCAATGCTGATTTTCTGTCCCGATATCCTCTTGACCCCGATCGGGAAAATCCTGGGGGAATGGTGTGTCGGGAGGAACTGGGGGAACAAGAGAAGGAGTCCCCTTTTGATGCTCATGTCATCATTGAACAGGTACGGGACGATGCTGGTCCCTTTAAATCGCTCACAGGCTTCCCGGGGGAGGAGTCCGAGATTGTGACATCACCCCTGTTGAACCTATCAAGAGGAGGAGGGAAGGAGGAAGTCGCGGGCTTGACGGAGAAGAAGGACGCCGGAGAGCTGACTGAGAAGAGGAGACCGGAGGAGACGTCGGGTCGAGGCTACACCGGAGAGCTGACTGCGAGAGGGAGACCGGAGGAGACGTCGGGTCGAGGCTGTGCCGGAGATCGAGGAGGAACAGGACCGGAGCACGTCGTTGAGCCCCAGCCATCCGAGGAGAACGTCGGTGAAGTCCGACACAGCGCCATTGCCCGCCACCCCCCAGGAGGAGGGTGGCTGAAACAGGTACGGGGGCGCATCCTGGGGTTTGTAAAACCACCGGGAGGGAACCGGTAGTCAATAGGGCGGTCACTGTTATCTTCTCTTGGGAGACACACTTAGACCGATGCGGTGAACCCCTCACAACCTATCTCCCCTCCCTTTACGACGATTACGGGCTAAACCAGCCAAACTCACCCCTGGTTCTTTTTCTTTTTTGGGGAGCGACTCGAGGACTGAAGGGTCAGCCAAAGAGAGGAAGGAGGAGGCCAGGAGGCTGCGTCAAGAAGCTGGATCGTGTGCGGTGAAGATAAGAGCATCCCTCTTAAACCGGACACTTGTACTCTGTAATCGTCCAATATCCAATAAACCTGTCTTCCTATAAACAATCCCCGGAGCGGCTGGTTCCTTGTATCCGCACATACCCCTTGATCCCGCGGGGATACTCGACAGTAGCCGAAAGGGGTCTCATCGGTGCAGTCGAATAAAGCTGGACAAGTACGCGGTCCCGAAACAGACAACAACAGACGAAGGCGCCTCAGGGGGTCAAACTGAAACCTCAGAACCATCTCTTAGCTCAATCATGGCGGCCATTCAGGTTCTGGGAACAACACTGGAAACAAAAATAGATAAAGTTTGGATTGAAATGAACCTGCTTAGAGCAGATATGAACAAGACATCGGAGCGAGTTACAACGGCGGAGGCGAATATCATAGAGCTACAATCATAGAGCTACAAACTGGAGGAAAAGTTTCAACAACTGGTTCACCAACACCGCCAGGTGGCCCTGAAGCTGGAGGACCAAGAGGGGCGGGCCCGCCGCAATAACATCCGAGTGGTGGGAGTTCCAGAAGGGGCGGAAGGCCCCAGTATGGACCTCTTTCTTGAGGACTTAATACTGAATCACCTTAAACCTAAGCGGCTCTCCACCTTCTTCACAGTAGAGAGAGCACACTGAGCCCCGGTCCCCCCCACCGAAACCTGGAGCATCCCCCAGGACGATCATAGCCAGGATCCTTAATTACAGGGACCGAGACGCCGTTCTGCAAGCTGCTCGACTCCATTGTGACCTCCAGTACGAGAACACTACTGTGCGGTTCTTCCCAGACTTTACTCTCAAGGTGCTGCAGGAGCGGCGCACCTTTGACGGTGTGAAGCGAGCCTTAAGGGATAGGGCATTAAATATATGATGCTCTTTCCAGCGAAACTTAAAATCGTTACTAATGGGAGGTCCTGGTTCTTCACAACTCCATCGGAAGTGCAGACCTGGCTGGACGAGGGGAGCTCGCAGAAAGATAAACCCCATGTTGGGGAGGGCTGGAGAGACACCTGCGAGCGCTCGCCGGGCTCCTCACGTGGGCGTGAAGGACTGGACAAGCGTAATCAGCGTTCCTGGCGATCCAGATCTATGAGTCCAGCGACCCCAGAGACTCACGGAGAATGATCCCACCGCATCTGACACCGGTTTCGAAGACTCACTGCTGCATACAGTAATGTATACTGTCTGATCTTGTAGTAGGGGATGGCACTCTTGCGGAGGGTTGGTACTATAGACCTGGTAGCACACTGCAATGACACTCTCCTGAACTGGGCTGGTGTCCGGCCCCCGGGTGCCTCAATAAGGCGTCACCCAGCAGCCCATTCATCAGTTGATTGGTTTTATTGGGCGACAGGTGCTCTGCTAGTTGGGGATGTGGGTCGTTTTAAACCTACGCAGCAGGGTAGCAGGGAGGGGGGTAACAGTTTGTGGGGCTTTTTCCTTTGTTGTTGTATTATTCTTGTTTCAGACTATAGTTGACGTCTGCACAGTCCTGGATCTTGAGCCACTCTGTCCTACACAGAAACATGGGGGCGGAGGGTGCCTACACGTAGGGAGGGCTGGGGGGATTAGGCAGATGCACACACTGACAGGGAACAGGGAGGGGGGTAGTTGGGCGAGGGACGGGTGGTTACGACATTCACGAGTTCCATTGAAATGGCTGACCAGTAAGAGACGAGAACTAGACACAGACTACATCAACTACAATAAGTACGCAATGGGACAAGAACCGTAAGCTCCTGAGTTGGAACATCAATGGGCTCGGAGTTAAAGTTAAACGTAGTATTGTACTGCAATACATCAAGCGACACTCCCCTGACGTGGTGCTACTTCAGGAGTCCCACCTGGTGGGCAACACCTGCAAAGCATTGAATAGATGGGGCTACAAACTAGTGGCTCACTCTGGCTTCACCTCGGGGTCTAGAGGGGTTGGTATCATGATCAAACATTCTTTCCCACTTTCCATACAACGCACTTGGTCTGATGACCTAGGTCGCTACTCTGCGATCTCGGGACAGTGGGAGGGACAAACACTCACTGTGATGGCTGTTTATGTTCCGCCGGGCCTGCAGGGCTGTACATTCAAGGACTTAGGTGCTATTATGCTCTCATTCCCTGAGGGCCACATAATTGTGGGAGGGGTCTTCAACTCGGTAGTTTCGGGCCCCCTTGATCGCTATCCACCCCGAGACATTGGTCCCGCGAGTAGATGGCTCCCAAACTTTTTAGATGCCTTAGGCCTCATGGATGTATGGAGGGCATACCACCCGGACAGAACCCAATACACATTTCACTCAGGGGCGCATAACAGCCTTTCCAGAATAGACTATCTGCTGGTGCCCGCGTGAAATAAAACACATGGCTAGAGGGATATCAGACCATTCCCCGGTGTGGGCCCAGCTAGTCTTGGGTGTGAAAAGGGTGGGAAGTATCGCACCCATCAACCCGTGGTATCTTCGAAACCCCAAAGTGAAGACAGCACTCCTGCAGGCCCTAGATCATTATTTTCAGGAAAATGAGGGGTCGGTTGGGTCCTCCCAAACTCTCTGGGAGGCATTTAAAACAGTAATGAGGGGACAGGCGCTGTCGTTGATTGCTGGAGCGCGCAAGGAGAAGTTTAAAGACCTGGTTCACCTGGAAAACGAACTCCTCCACCTCGAGGAAGAGATGGGGGAAGACGACCCACAGGAGAAACTCCATACCCTGAAACTAAAAAGAGACGAGTATAAAGCTATCGCAACAGATATGGCTAAAACACTAGGGAGGGATAAAGATGGCAGGCTGTACGACCAGGGAGACAAGGCGGGGAAATTGATCGCCTGGCTGGACAGGAAGGAGAGGGCGAGTAGACTGGTACCTGAATTGATAAGTGACTCGGTGGGAAAATAACAGATCCTCAAACCATAGCTAACAAATTCGCTGACTTTATAAAGGGGTATACCGAAGAAGTTCAGATCTACCAGAAGAAGATTCACGAGCTCTATTGTCGGATATCGTTCTGCCCGTTCTATCGGAAGAGGAACAGAGTGCACTAGAAAGTGCCCTCACTAACGATGAAATTGCGCAAGCAATAAGGAAGCTCCAACAGGGCAAAGCCCTGGGCCCCAACGGCCTGCCCATTGAGTTATACAAACGAAAGCCCGACAAGATAGCCCCGCAATTAAGGGCCATGTTCGAGGAGAGCAGGGAGCTGGGTCAACTCCCACAGGACCAGAGGGTTGCGACATTGGTCACTATCCATAAGAAAGGGAAACCGAGGGGGGAATGCTCATCCTACAGGCTCATCTCCCTCCTGAATGTGGAACCCAAAATACTCGCAAAATTGCTGGCGAACTGCCTGGCCCAGGTGATTAGCAAGCTGGTGCACCCCGATCAGTCGGGCTTCATGCCGCATCGTAACACTGCACTAAACCTGCAAAGGCTGTTTGGCGTGCTGGGACGATTGGACACGATCCAGGAAGATGCAGTGGTGGTTTCTTTGGATGCCACAATGGCATTTGATACCATCGAATGGCCATACCTCTTTGCAGTCCTGGCCAAAATGGGCTTCGGACCCGGCTTTATCGGGTGGGTGAGACTTCTCTACTCTGCCCCTCTGGCGCAGGTTGTGGTCAACAGTAAGAAATCAGGGGTATTCGGACTGGGCCGTGGATCCCGCCAGGGCTGTCCGCTCTCGCCCTTACACTTCGCTCTCTCCCTGGAGCCATTAGCGGCATGGATCCGTAGGGATCCACTGATCAGGGGGCTCAAGTGGACGGAGGGATGGGAAGATCGCATCTCATTATATGCGGACGACATTCTTCTATACCTTGCATACCCAAAAAAGTCGCTTCACAGAGTGCTCAATATCTTCACGAACTTTGGCAAAAACTCGGGGTACACGATTAACTGGAGCAAGTCCCTGATGTATGTTCTTCATGGTGACCCTCCCTCCACACCCAGGGGCTGCCCCATACAAACAACAAAAGCGGGCTTCCAGTATCTGGGAGTATTTATTACCTCAGACCCCAAACTCCGATACGAGCGCAACCTACTTCCCCCTCTGCAGAGACTGAAGCGAGATGTCGCGAATTGGAAAGCGCTGCCACTTTCGCTGCTGGGAAGAGCCGCGCTTTTTAAAATGATGTTCCTCTATGTCCTGCAGAATTCCCCAGATCTGGTCCCGGCGAGATATTTCAAGGAAATAGAGGGCCTGCAGAGAGAACTTCTGTGGGACGGTAGACCCCGAATAGCATTGCATAAGCTTGTACTTGGGTGGTATGACGGGGGGAAAGGGCTCCCAGACATCAAAAAGTATTATTGGGCCGCCCACCGGGCCGCCATAAATTATTGCACATATCGCCTTGGAGACGACCCAGGATACAGAATGGATAAATGGCTACTCCCTGGCGGAAACCACTACAGGGCGCTTTACTCTAGACCCCAACGATATCCCCTCACAGGACCGACCAGACACTCGGTCCAGGTTTGGCATGCAGCGAACCGAAGCCTGGGGTGGAGCCGGAAACTCATGCTAGCTACCCCTCTATGGGATTCGGAACAATTGGGCACTCTGGGCACCTCAAAGGGATTTGATAAATGGGACCTCATCGGGATCTCAAAGATCGAGGACATATGGGAAAAGGGCAAGGTAGTTCCATTCGCATCGCTCCAACATGAACATGAACTAGCCGACACAGAGTATTTTAGATATCTACAGATCCGACATGCCCTCCAGACAAATTTGCCAGAAGGGACCTCCCCACCAGAATCCTCTCCATTGGAGGACAGGCTACTAGACGGCTACCTGCCAGACCAAGCAATATCCCTGACATACAAAAAGTTAATTAATAACACGGCTGATCCCCTAGGACAGATACGAGAGCGCTGGGAGGGAGATGGGTTGGAGATGGATGACGAGGAGTGACAGGAGGCGGTGGCCTCTCCACGGGAAGTTGCGATCTCATCCAGACTACGTCTTATCCAACTAAAAATTTGACATAGAGTATACGTTTCTGGACCCAGACTAGCGCAAATGGGAAGGGTGAATAACGGAGAATGTAGGAGACAATGTGGCCAAGTAGGCACTTTCATGCACATAGTATGGGAATGTGGGTGTATTCAGAAATATTGGAAGATACATGACTGTATGGGTGAGGTGTTAGACACTGTGATTAGGCCCGAAGCAAAAAGATGCCTTTTAAATGTGTGAGAACCCACAGACCTCAACAGTAAAGACAAATTATGGGTCACCCTGAGGCTAATGGTGCGCAAAAGAAATATTGCACAGTTGTGGGGGGCAGAAGTGTCTCCAAAAATTGTGGCTTGAAAAGCGGATATATACTGGTGTAGGATCAGAGAAAAAACAGTATATGTTGCACGCTGATGCCCCCAAAAATGGACAGCTGTATGGGGCAAATGGAATGTTTTTCAGGGAAATATTTGTGTCCCACTTGAACCTCCCTCCCATGATGAACCAACTTCACCGTAAATGCTGTAACTTGTATTGTCTCATGGAAAGTGCTCTGTAACACACTGTTGTCAGCTCTTTGTGGTCGTATAATTCTCATATATGTAATGTACAATGCCGAACTCATTAAAGGTTAATAAAAAGAACTATACATTTTTTTTTTTAAAACATGGTACTGTGGCCTTTAAAATAATTTTTTTTTAAATATGAATATAATGGGGGTATGATATGTTCATTTATAGAGAGCATATTCTATGTCGAAATGGCCTTTTGATGCTATAAAACCAGCAGAAACAACACTGCAAAGCCACTTCAAAGTCTTACTGAGTTATGAATAAATCTTAATCAGCCATTTCAGCTTAGAGCTTGTAGGGCTAGTTTAAAATGGAACTGAAAGGTGCTCATCAAAATATGCATGCTCATATTAAATCATAGATGCACAACATAGATTCACTCGGGGATCTGCTCTTCACATAAAGACATATTCAAAGACCTGCTCTAAAACTCCAAAGTCACTCAGGCACGTGCTTCTTATGATACTTGGAACCCTATTCCTGAGATTACAGACAACTTCAAAATTAAAATCTTGATAAAAAACACTCCCTCAAAATTGTCTTTTGTTTATAACCAAATCTCACAAAGTAATTTGCTAATAATACCACCTAGATGACTTCACCCATTCTCTGTTCTTAAGCCCTAAAATCTTGATTATACTAATATAGGGACTGTCGTGTAGTTCCCACTAATCTGTATTACGTGAGCGTTTGTGGACAACATAAACTTTGGGTGAGGTGCCTAGACTGATTCCGAGCACTCCCGTAGTATATGTTGGCCTAGAGACCAGCTAGCTCACAGTGCCACCATTAGCCTCTCTAACCCAAACAGGGAGTGAATGGCTTTTGGCAACCACTGAACATGAAAATCCTGGCCCCTCGGGGATCGTGGTAATTAATCTAAAACCCTTTTGCCCAGTCACTCGTGCACTCTTGTTCTCAGAGAAATATATAGAGAATACAGGATGGGACGTTTTCAATATATTTATTGAACCAACGTTATTCTTGTATAGAATACATTTGTTGTGATAAGTCAGTAGACAGAAGCATATGAAAGTGATTATAAACACCAAAATAGTGAATAGCAGGCATAGTTCCACCATGCTGCTAAAACAGTGTATATATGCAGGCATATAAGACAAGGTGGTAATCAGGCGTACTCCTACTATGCAGTCCCTACTCTATGTGCGTCTAGAGTGTATGTAGGTGTATAGCCAAGAATCCCCCCACGGGATAATCCAACCCCATTACCTGGCGGGAAAGAATGTACGTATCTGTCTTGGTCAAGAACTGGACACCCCTCACGGAGATGTTAGGCAGCTGCTTGGCAAAGCCTTAGCAGCAGGGACTCCTCGACATCAGCTGAAGTGTCTCCTCTGCTAACTCTGGGAAAAGCTCCTTTATTTATAATAAAAAGCATCCTTGCGATGTATATACAGATTAGTGTTGTTATGGGTATGCAGATAGCCCTGTCACCCTGTGGATGAAGATAAAACAACATTTTTACTGAGTGCGTCAAGGCGTTGTACTCAGAGTTCGTGGCGTCATCATAATGTTGCGCGAAGCCAGATGTTCCTCCATAGCATTTGCAGCAGCCCGTGGATAACCACCTCCAGAGGGAGTCTGGATTTGGCCCCGAGGTTCCACGTAGACCTGCTGTGTTGTGGAGTAGTCCCATTTTAATGTAGAAATCAACCCAGTCTTACTGAACAATTTCACAGGGATTCGGATTTGACTCTGATCTTTAACCCTCCTAGGATGCTGCGCTCACCTAATAACTGTAGAAGGCCTATCTGAGAGACTACTCAGCCAGCTAGTGCTGGAAATTAATGAGTCGCTTTCTACATCTAACTTCCCTGAGCTAGTGGTATCAGACCAATCGGTGAGTGAAAATAATTTATCCCCCAGTTCCAGAGAGTCATCCAGGGGTTCTGTGCACCTGCTCCCTCAATCAAAGCGCTAACACCCTTGTTATGGGCTTTATCCATAGTGGGGGCAAATTTTGCCACCTGTCCCCCGCTTGAGCCTGATAGGTTAGGCAGTGGGGATCCCTTTCTCTCAGAAGTCTACATTATCAGTTTTGCGGGAGCACTCGTTGCAGTAGGACAGGCATATTCCCCAAGCTCAGTGTTCGCATGAATACCTAAAGGGCCACTATTTAAATGTCCCTGTGACCCGATAAGTAGAGGCTGGGGCATTACAGTTGAGGCACCCAGGAGGACCTCCGCTTCAGTCGTAAGTCCCGTACTCTGGCTATCTTGAGACCCAGGCAAGTTAAAGGCTACCCCTGATTGGGTATTTTGTTAAAAAAGAAATTCTCTCCCATCACTGCATTTGAGCCCATCACTGACCTGGGAATTAGGTTTCACCACCTCAACACCACAATGCCCCTTTACCGCTCCTTCCTCGAGTTGCTGACAGGAGCCGGTTCACATTCTGAATCCCCAGTTGGATTCCCATTCTGAGATGGGCTGCGCTAGCCGACTCTTCATCCAAGCCTATCCACTCGGTTAGAGGCTCAGAGATCAGTTATTGCCACCGTCATGAATGAAAAACACTCTGGGGCCGATTCCGATCTCGGTCGGAGGCGCACCCAATACTATTCGGTCGGGAAAAAAGCCATGCGAAAGCCAGTTTCCCGACCGATCCGTACAGCACACCGAACGAGCAAGTACGATGCGCACAACAGCAAAAATCCCGGCCGAGCCGTACTCACCCAAACCAGGTCCTGTTCTCCGACCGAGGCGAATCCGGAAACGCCGAATCGAGTCGCACGGAAGGGAAAATGCAGCCCCGTCCGGCCGGACAAGTACGATGCGCTTTCCGTACGCGCCGAACCCGTCGCTACGCACGGCACGTCAAAGCATCCGGGAGAGGCGCACATAAGCTCCGAATCGCGCCACAACACGATCCACGGCTACGAGGCGAACACAGCACAGACGAGGACGGCGCGAGCGGCGGGGACGAAGCGAAGCGACGAGGACGAAGCCAAGCGACGGGGACGACGCGAAGCAGCGGAAGGACGAACGACACGAACCAACCATGAATCCCTTCGTCCCGATCATACCAATATTCTACATCTACTACCGGAACAGGCACGGACGCGTACGGCGCAGAAGGTAAGTCAGACACCAACCACAAAACACATACAACACGTACACGACACATCACACACATACACTGGGAATCTGAATATACTTGCAACAGCAGCACCATAGGGGCGGGATGCCCATCACCAATGCCACATATGCACACAGGGGCCTGAATGCGCGCCACCACCCCAACCCAGGGGGCTGGATGCCAACCACCACAACCACCCTTAGCCAGGGGGTGCCAGATGCCCACCACCACTACCACCCTTAGCCAGGGGGCTGGATGCCTACCACTACTACCACCCTCACCCAGGGCGGGCTGGATGCCTATCACCACCCTTAGCCAGGGGGCTGGATGCCTACCACTACTACCACCCCCACCCAGGGGGCAGGATGCCTACCACTACTACCACCCTCACCCAGGGGGGCAGGATGCCCACCACTACTACCACCCTCACCCAGGGGGCAGGATGCCCACCACTACTACCACCCTCACCCAGGGGGGCAGGATGCCCACCACTACTACCACCCTTAGCCAGGGGGCAGGATGCCCACCACTGACTACCACCCTCACCCAGGGGGCAGGATGCCCACCACTACTACCACCCTTAGCCAGGGGGCTGGATGCCTACCACTACTACCACCCTTAGCCAGGGGGGCTGGATGCCTACCACCACCCTTGGCCAGGGGGGCTGGATGCCTACCACTACTACCACCCTTACACAGGGGGGCAGGATGCCTACCACTACTACCACCCTCACCCAGGGGGCAGGATGCCCACCACTACTACCACCCTCACCCAGGGGGGCAGGATGCCCACCACTGCTACCACCCTTAGCCAGGGGGGCAGGATGCCCACCACTACTACCACCCTTAGCCAGGGGAGCAGGATGCCCACCACTACTACCACCCTCACCCAGGGGGCAGGATGCCCACCACTACTACCACCCTCACCCAGGGGGGCAGGATGCCCACCACTACTACCACCCTTAGCCAGGGGGTGCCAGATGCCCACCACCACTACCACCCTTAGCCAGGGGGGCTGGATGCCTACCACTCCTACCACCCTCACCCAGGGCGGGCTGGATGCCTATCACCACCCTTAGCCAGAGGGGCTGGATGCCTACCACTACTACCACCCTTACACAGGGGGCAGGATGCCTACCACTACTACCACCCTCACCCAGGGGGGCAGGATGCCCACCACTACTACCACCCTCACCCAGGGGGGCAGGATGCCCACCACTACTACCACCCTTAGCCAGGGGGGCAGGATGCCCACCACTACTACCACCCTCACCCAGGGGGGCAGGATGCCCACCACTACTACCACCCTTAGCCAGGGGGCAGGATGCCCACCACTGACTACCACCCTCACCCAGGGGGCAGGATGCCCACCACTACTACCACCCTTAGCCAGGGGGCTGGATGCCTACCACTACTACCACCCTTAGCCAGGGGGGCTGGATGCCTACCACCACCCTTAGCCAGGGGGCTGGATGCCTACCACTACTACCACCCTTACACAGGGGGCAGGATGCCTACCACTACTACCACCCTCACCCAGGGGGGCAGGATGCCCACCACTACTACCACCCTTAGCCAGGGGGCTGGATGCCTACCACTACTACCACCCTTAGCCAGGGGGGCTGGATGCCTACCACCACCCTTAGCCAGGGGGGCTGGATGCCTACCACTACTACCACCCTTACACAGGGGGGCAGGATGCCTACCACTACTACCACCCTCACCCAGGGGGGCAGGATGCCCACCACTACTACCACCCTCACCCAGGGGGGCAGGATGCCCACCACTACTACCACCCTTAGCCAGGGGGGCAGGATGCCCACCACTACTACCACCCTTAGCCAGGGGAGCAGGATGCCCACCACTACTACCACCCTCACCCAGGGGGGCAGGATGCCCACCACTACTACCACCCTCACCCAGGGGGGCAGGATGCCCACCACTACTACCACCCTTAGCCAGGGGGTGCCAGATGCCCACCACCACTACCACCCTTAGCCAGGGGGGCTGGATGCCTACCACTCCTACCACCCTCACCCAGGGCGGGCTGGATGCCTATCACCACCCTTAGCCAGAGGGGGCTGGATGCCTACCACTACTACCACCCTTACACAGGGGGGCAGGATGCCTACCACTACTACCACCCTCACCCAGGGGGCAGGATGCCCACCACTACTACCACCCTCACCCAGGGGGGCAGGATGCCCACCACTACTACCACCCTTAGCCAGGGGGGCAGGATGCCACCACTACTACCACCCTCACCCAGGGGGGCAGGATGCCCACCACTACTACCACCCTTAGCCAGGGGGCAGGATGCCCACCACTGACTACCACCCTCACCCAGGGGGCAGGATGCCCACCACTACTACCACCCTTAGCCAGGGGGCTGGATGCCTACCACTACTACCACCCTTAGCCAGGGGGGCTGGATGCCTACCACCACCCTTAGCCAGGGGGGCTGGATGCCTACCACTACTACCACCCTTACACAGGGGGGCAGGATGCCTACCACTACTACCACCCTCACCCAGGGGGGCAGGATGCCCACCACTACTACCACCCTCACCCAGGGGGGCAGGATGCCCACCACTACTACCACCCTTAGCCAGGGGGGCAGGATGCCCACCACTACTACCACCCTTAGCCAGGGGAGCAGGATGCCCACCACTACTACCACCCTCACCCAGGGGGGCAGGATGCCCACCACTACTACCACCCTCACCCAGGGGGGCAGGATGCCCACCACTACTACCACCCTCACCCAGGGGGGCAGGATGCCCACCACTACTACCACCCTTAGCCAGGGGGCAGGATGCCCACCACTACTACCACCCTCACCCAGGGGGCAGGATGCCCACCACTACTACCACCCTCACCCAGGGGGGCAGGATGCCCACCACTACTACCACCCTCACCCAGGGGGGCAGGATGCCTACCACTACTACCACCCTTACACAGGGGGGCAGGATGCCTACCACTACTACCACCCTTAGCCAGGGGGGCTGGATGCCTACCACCACCCTTAGCCAGGGGGGCAGGATGCCCACCACTACTACCACCCTCACCCAGGGGGGCAGGATGCCCACCACTACTACCACCCTCACCCAGGGGGGCAGGATGCCCACCACTACTACCACCCTTAGCCAGGGGGCTGGATGCCTACCACTACTACCACCCCCACTCATAGGATGGACAATGCATGACACAACAAGCACACCACAACCTAGGGAATGCAAGATTAAGACATCCCCCCACCACCATGACAAGCGTGTGAGCAGGCTGTGTCAAATGCCTACAACACCGAACATGACATTGAACATATAATGTGACCCCCTAGCACATGTGCCACACATATATGTGTGTGGCACCCACAATGCAAGCAGCCCATGACCATTGTGGCAATGGGGCCTAAACCCCCATCATCACAGTGACCAAAAGGCAAGTGTGGGGTCCATAGCTGAAGCACATTTTGACCATTGTGGCAATGGGGTCTAAACCCCCATCATCACAGTGACCAAAAGGCAAGTGTGGGGTCCATAGCTGAAGCACATTTTGACCATTGTGGCAATGGGGCCTAAACCCCCATCATCACAGTGACCAAAAGGCAAGTGTGGGGTCCATAGCTGAAGCACATTTTGACCATTGTGGCAATGGGGTCTAAACCCCCATCATCACAGTGACCAAAAGGCAAGTGTGGGGTCCATAGCTGAAGCACATTTTGACCATTGTGGCAATGGGGCCTAAACCCCCATCATCACAGTGACCAAAAGGCAAGTGTGGGGTCCATAGCTGAAGCACATTTTGACCATTGTGGCAATGGGGTCTAAACCCCCATCATCACAGTGACCAAAAGGCAAGTGTGGGGTCCATAGCTGAAGCACATTTTGACCATTGTGGCAATGGGGTCTAAACCCCCATCATCACAGTGACCAAAAGGCAAGTGTGGGGTCCATAGCTGAAGCACATTTTGACCATTGTGGCAATGGGGCCTAAACCCCCATCATCACAGTGACCAAAAGGCAAGTGTGGGGTCCATAGCTGAAGCACATTTTGACCATTGTGGCAATGGGGTCTACACCCTCATCATCACAGTGACCAAAAGGTAATTGTTGACAAAGAAAGAGCTGCAACTGCCAAACTGCATGGATCATTCCTGGTCACAGAACCAAAAACTCATCTGTGGCAAAGTAGTGTATGTGTCCCATTGCAACATAAATTGGGGGAGCCAAATACTGCAGTGCAAATGAAACATTCCTTTGGCCATGTGCAGACAAACAACACCCATGGGGGCTGAGACCGTCAACAGTCATCAATGACACAATGACAGAAGTGACCATCAGAATGCAGAACCACATATTTGCACCAATGGGCACACAAATGCAGATACCCTGTGGAGACAGCAGATGTGAGGTGAACAGATACCATACCATGGCAGCAATGGGACACACAAACCATGATCACTGTGCTGACCGATGACCTAGGAGTCCCAGGGACAGCAGGGGAAACACACCAAACAACATACAGCCAATGGCACACCCAAGATATGCCAATGCAGTGGTGCAGATGCACAAACACAAACAGGCAGACCAACACTGTCATCATACACAGCAGGTGAGGGGTGGGGGTGCCAGTGTCCCCAGGCAACAACACAACACATGAGGAGAGCTGAATACCAATCATACAGATGTGCATACACTGCCACACTAAGGTAACTCATGGATCCAAATCCCCTATGTGGGCAAGCAGGCATTGACAGGTGAGAGGGAGCACAAAACACACATGTCACACAGGCACGTAGGAACAACAACTGACACAGCAAGTCACAGACACACCACAGCACCACCCCCAGGGCCCCCACAATGTGGTGACCCTGGGCTGAAGAAAAATACCACTGTGATGACAAAGCTAAATGTCGTTCACACTGTGAACCACAGTCAGGTGTCCTGAGCAACTAACTACCATCACACCTACACAAGCACAAATCAATCAGCATGGCCAGTAAGCCAAGGCCAACATGGAGGCAGGGGACTAGCCGGGCAACAACTCTCATCTGCACACACTCAAGACCACACCCCTCGACCTCCAACAATGTGCAGCAGTGAAGTACACATGCACTGGTGACATTGCACATGCACCCATTACTATTCCAGGGTGGTGGGTGGGAACCAAGGTGTAGAAACACATCACACATGGACACTCAACAAGACTCCTGAATGTCTGACACACTGCACACTACGCTGTACATGGACATGACGGCAATACCACACCGACCAATGGGATCCCAGCCACAGTCACACACCAATGAAGAAGCCAAGGTCACCCACAAAGAACACACATAGACAACAACCAACATTGCAGCCCGGACCCTAAGGAGTGCCAGCAGTCACACACACAACGTGTCACAATCACTGAAAGATAACACAAACTGGAAATCACATGACAGGGGCAAACAACAAGTGCCAAAGGGAAACCTGACTGTGACCCATCTGCGTCTGCACACAAACTCTGCCCTGACAGCAAACACACCTATGGGTGACACCCTGATGACCAGTAATGTGCCATGCACCCACATCACAGAGAACACAGGGAGAAGACTTTGGGGGAACATAGCTCAAGTCAGCAAGCATCACAAACAGGTACAACACTAGGGATCACAGCATGCGCAGATGAATGGAAGTGAACACACAGACATGCACATACAACACACACCTTGGGCGCAGGCAATGTCACACGTGTACACACTGCCATGAGGGGACTCCACTCCTGTGTGAGGAAAGCTGTGCCATATGTTGCCTCAGTAGGGCCCCATCATGTCAGCTGAGCACTTGGTCACACAATCAACAATTAGCACCAAATGAGGGCTCCCATCACATCAGCCTGGTCATGGATGTGCCAACGGAATCATCAGCACAGATCCAACACACTTGTATAGCAATGTTGCACTGACTACACGGATGAGTCCCTCCCCATTGATGCCCAAACCTGCATGTCCACTGGAGATGGCAACACGGTCAGGGAAGTAGACAAATGCAACGATGGCAGGCACAACAGATGTGCAGGGGTGGAAGCCACAGATATGAAATTGCCAATGTAAGTAGGAAACCCATTGCCAAATACTGAACACATGACACCCTCAGATGCTGCTATTGATGACATGGATACACCACATGATAGGACACATTCCCCCTGGACCACATGGGTTCCTGCACAGTAACACTTCATAATCATGAGACCAGATATCACCATCACTGCAGCAAGGGCATGGTTAGCTGCACCAACAACATGTACATCTGAAGCATGAGCAGTAGAGAAAAGAAAGTTGCTTTATTCAGCATATGTGTTGAGGCCAAACGAAGTCCTGAAAAAAGAGCAAAGGCCAATGGCCAGTCCATTGTCAAAGTTCAAACAGGGTGACACTGGCAGATGTCACCCTACGCATGCCTGCACAATACCAGGGACAATCCACTAGGAGGGGCAACCGGGGGGCAGGCCAGGCACCGCAGGGACAGGATCAGGGCTCACCAGGGGGAGTCAGGGAAGGGGTGGTGGGTGCTGGAGAGCCACTGACAACTGCAGTGGAGGTGTCTGACATGGTGTGTGCCGGCACAACTGGGGGGCATGACACAGATGTCGTGGGTGCCGGCACAACTGCAGTGGACCCTGCAGATGGGGTGGACAGGTCCGCCACTGCAGTGCCCAAGTCAGACAGGGCGGTAGTGGACTCCACTGCAGTGCCTACCTCCAGGGGAGGAGAATGGGGAACAGGCAAGGTGGGTTGGACAGAGGGGGGGACACCCTCACCACATCAGTGGCACAGACAAGCGCAGCGGGGGTGTGGTGCTGGGAGAGCAAGTGGCAGGGGGAGAAGGCCGGAGCATCTTGGGGATGGTATATCTGTGGGTGGGGGAACCTGGGGCAGGGTGTGGTGGGGGCACCTGTGCAGTGGGGGCCTGAGGGATGGAGGACGGAGACCTTGTGCCTGAGCTGCAGGGCGGTGGCGGGGTCTTGCTCTTAGCACTCCGGGGGGACTTGCGGGTGGGGGCCTCAGTCCGTCTGCGCCTGGGGGAGGGTGTCCGGGGGCGAGGGGCACTCTGCTCCGTGTGGGTGGGCTTCCTCTTCCCCCGGGATGCTGGAGCAGCTTCATCGGTGGGGAAGAGGCCGAGGTCACAGAGGAAGAGCTGCTGTGACTTTGGGGTTGCAGGTGAGGCAAGGGAGGGTGCTTTGGAGGGAGAGGGAACTGAGGACTGCGCAGTGCATGTGGATGCGTGTGTGTGTGCCAGGGCCCCATCCCCTGTGAGTCTGGCTTCAGTCCCCTGAATGTGCGTGCGTGTGCGTTTTGTCATTGGCGTGTGTGTCAGTGTGCTGGATGTGTGTGTGCTGGTGTGTGCCAGTGTGTGTGTGCCTGGGATGGGTAAGGTGCTGGGGAGTGTGGATGGAGCAGAGGCAGGAGGGGTGAGGGACCGTTTGAGGAGGGACACTGCTGCCGTCAGGGAGGAGTCCATGGACCTATTGCCCCTCTGTAGGTCAGACATGCCCGATGAGATGCCCTCCATGAACGACACCAGCTGAGTCAACAGCGCGGTGTGCGCATGGAGGACACTCAGCATGGCTGTCTGCCCTACATGGAGCTGGCGAAGGAGGTACACAGACTCCTCACTCAGGGCAGCAGGGGACACAGGGGCAGGGGGTGCGGTGCCTGGCCCAAAGGAGACACGCTCCCGGACATGGGAGCCTCCACGGACCTGGGGAATGGGAGCCGATGGGAGGGCGGTGGTGGTGCTGGTGGTGGCGGGGACAGCAACACTAGCTGGGGTGTGGTGGCTGCTGACACCCGCCTCCACAAGGGAGTCATCCTCCGAGTTGCTCTGGTCCTCAGCTGAGGTGGATGCTGCTGAGGACTCCTCGGTGTGGCTCCCCTCGCCCTCCGTGCCACTGGGTCCCTCCGACCACTCCTCGGCTGCTGACCCAGTCTGGCTCTCCGGCTCCTCCTGGTCCGTGGAGCTGTCCCCTTCCGTGGCCGTGGATGTATCTGCAAAAAATGGGGAAACAGACAGACATCAGTCACCTGCACATAACGCACACACCACTGTGAGCACAGCACATCACAGAGCAAGCCCTGGCATCATTAGTTGTGCATTGCTAAAAGTGCACTAATTGAACAGGAGAAGTCAATTGTCAGTCTGATGCCAAGCATGGCACTCACATCCCACATGGCCTTGCACCCATCTGTCTGGTGTCTGTTGGATTGCAACACCCCAGTGTTGACACATGCACCAAGTACACAGTAGTTGGACAGTGCAGAGGACACGGTGTGGACACATCACAGCTCTTGCCACTGAGTCAGTACAGGTTTACGGATGTAAGGGATGCCCAGAGTCAGATAGGAAATGCATGTGATGCATACCAGCGACAGACACCATGATGCACCCATGTCCTGATAGCCAGCGCCACTATGGTGTGCATGTAGCACATGTCACTCCCCTGCAGGATCACCAATCAGTAGACACATGCCATGGCGGAGGCATGACTGCAAAGTCATACATCACTGTCTCAGTGATGTATGACTTTGCAGCCAGACAACAACACTCTGCACTGTGTCACAATAGTAGGTCATGGGGAATGCAAGTCCTGGAGCTGCACAAGTGCACATGTACATCCCCCCCACAACACATCCTCTTAACCCTCATCTGTCCAGGTCATACCTATTGGACATATGGGAGACCTGTGACACTACCCTCTGAACCTGAGCCCCTCACACTCTGCTGTGCATGGGGAACAGCTGCCTGAACTTCACATTTACATGCCCCAGTCTGCATGGGCAGCTGATCAGACACCTATGTGTCACACAAGTATCGTCTCCTATGGTCACATCTCCAGTGGCATGCTGAGCCCCTACCAAGAAACTCCACAGCAGTCCTGGCGACTAATCCACAGCACACTGACACAGAGGCAGACACCTGAGGGGCAAATCACTGTGCACAATGTGTCCTCTGATACACGGGAGTGGGAGTACAGAGTGTATTGTATGGCCTGGAGTAGGCATGACTGTCCAGCCCCACATGAATGAGGGATGAGCCCTGGACTGTAGGCAACTGGCTAAGTATGTGTGACACACGTCATATACATACTCCTGGGGCCCAAACATTGTTCCCACCCGCAGCATGGGTGTGTGCCAGGTACCCCAGCCACATGTGGTGGATCAGCTCAGCAATTGGACCACAGATCAAAGTAACACGCTGAATACATGTCAGAATACAGGCATTGTGTAAGCAATGGACCCACCCATGATGCCCACCACAGAGTCAGGGAAACAGATGCTGTCTCCCACCTTGAGTCAAGCAAACTGCAAGGACACAGTCCTAAGTGACAGAATTCCCTGCATGTAAGGGCCACACCTGGGTATCAGATGAGGAGTGGGCAGTGCACAATAGAGGGACATGGCTCCTGGACAACATGACTGCTGTACTGTGGCAGTTCAACCTGGCCCGAGGACGGCACATAACATGTTAGACAGAGTACACAGTGCAGTCTTTGACTCACCCCCTCCTTGCTGCTCTCTGGCCTTCAGCTGCCCATCCAGGTCTGGAAAGACCACCGCCAGGATCCTGAGCATGTGGGGGGTCAGGGTCCGTGTTCCGCCCCTCCTGCGAGGAGGCGACAGCTTCAGCTGGACCCGTGCAATCCTCCGGGTCCAGCCCCGAAGGTCCTGCCACCTCTTTTGGCAGTTGCGGATCCGGCGCTTGTAGACCCCCACGGACCGGACAGCCCGGACGATGTCCTTCCAGATCTCATGCTTCCGATGGGCAGAAGCCTGTCAGGATGACAAAGTGATAAGGACATTACTACACATGCAACATATCCGTGCATGACACAGTTGCATATACATGTCGCAATCACAGGGGCACATGGTGTACCCAGGCAGTGCACGGCTGCCCATGGACAGTTTTCCAGAAGTCACTACATGGTATCATAGCATGGGGAGTAAAACCCTGTTCAGAAGCACTGTCACTGCACCATACCTGTCCAGTGCAAGTCACTACACACTATGGGGGTGACAACTACTCAGTGAGCCTGCTAGCCAGTGGTGTGCTGACTCTCAGCCTTGCTAGTCAGACAAAATGCACATTCAGAAAGGCAGTGCACAGAACACTCACCTGCTCCCCTGGTGTCCCATACAGCTTGCTGTACTGTGGAAGTAGGCTGTCCAGCAGGGCCTGGTTCTCTTCAAGGCTGAAGGCTGGGGCTCTCTCCACAGTACGTGCCATTGCAGGGTCCAGAGGGGCAGAGACAGCAGCAGTGCAGTGGCAGATGTCGTCCTGGAGCATGTAGTGCAGGCAAGTGGGCTCTCAGGGGAACATGCAGCAATATATATGTGCTGGAGAGGCAGATACTGTCCCTTGTGTCCAAAGTGATAGGTCCAAGTCGTTTGCATCTTCTGAATATGGCCAATCCATGGAATAGCAGCACCAAAACACGCCCACAGCATCCTTCAAAATTTCAACTTCATGACATACATGATTTTGCAACATTGTTGTGGGTGACCAACTGATTTTCCAGCAACCGACTCGTTCGAATATTCGAAAACGCGTCCGTTGCCAGGCAAGCCCATTGTCAATGGGTGCGCACCGATCGGTCCATTGCAGTACAACGCGCACAGGGGTACAACGCGTACCCGCACACATTGAATGCAATGGGCCGGCCGGAGGCACCGATCGGTCCATTGCAGTACAACGCGCACAGGGGTACAACGCGTACCCGCACACATTGAAAGCAATGGGCCGGCCGGAGGCACCGATCGGTCCATTGCTGTTCAACGCGCACAGGGGTACAACGCGTACCCGCACACATTGAATGCAATGGGCCGGCCGGAGGCACCGATCGGTCCATTGCTGTTCAACGCGCACAGGGGTACAACGCGTACCCGCACACATTGAATGCAATGGGCCGGCCGGAGGCACCGATCGGTCCATTGCAGTACAACGCGCACAGGGGTACAACGCGTACCCGCACACATTGAATGCAATGGGCCGGCCGGAGGCACCGATCGGTCCATTGCTGTTCAACGCGCACAGGGGTACAACGCGTACCCGCACACATTGAATGCAATGGGCCGGCCGGAGGCACCGATCGGTCCATTGCTGTTCAACGCGCACAGGGGTACAACGCGTACCCGCACACATTGAATGCAATGGGCCGGCCGGAGGCACCGATCGGTCCATTGCTGTTCAACGCGCACAGGGGTACAACGCGTACCCGCACACATTGAATGCAATGGGCCGGCCGGAGGCACCGATCGGTCCATTGCAGTACAACGCGCACAGGGGTACAACGCGTACCCGCACACATTGAATGCAATGGGCCGGCCGGAGGCACCGATCGGTCCATTGCAGTACAACGCATCACTGTACATGTGACTGGCATATGTCAGCATGCCTGTCTCAGATGGACATATGCCAGCCACAGATAGCTCCCAGGGAGTGAGGGGCACACCTACATCACGACAGCCTGTCCAAACCTTATCATAAGGCATGTAAGGCTGCATTTCCTATTGTGTGTATGTTGGTGTACATGTTGTCCTGTGGGTGTCACCTGTGGGCAGCCACCCCCAGGCTGTGCACGTGTTCATGGGGACAGGATCATGGGTGTTATGTGTACGTGACCACTGTGATGTGCAACTGTTCATATCTGTGCATGTGCCATGGTCACATTTCACAGTGGTGTTTGTGTATGTCATGTCACATACCCCGTGAGTCCCATGTGGGACGGTATGTTTGAGCCAGGGTGTCCCAGTGGCACAATAGTGATGGCCCTCCACAGTCTGTGTGCATGTAGTGTTTACAATGTCTCTGATTTCATGTGCACAATGGGAGACAGTCTCCACATCCACGTTGTGTGTGCATGGACTCTGATGTTGTGCGTGTGTGTCACAGACGTCCATGGCTCTCCTGCCATGGCAAGTGTGGCCACTACCTGTGGGGGTCATGTTTGTTTTGTTGTGGTGTACACATGATACTCCAGGTGATGCCAGTGTCCATGTGGCATTACAGGGTCCCTGGGAATGTGCCTGTCGTTGAGCTGTGGTGCCTGGGGCACATCTGTCCTCACATGTCACTGGGGGGTGACTGTGACACAGCATCATGATATCCAATGGGCCAACTTGGGACAAATTGATGCCACCTGTAGGACCGTGTTGACAGATGTTGGCCATGTATGTACCATAAATGTCGTTCCGGTACTGCACACTTCATGTAGTTGTGCCTCATGATGATGTATGTTGGGATCTTGAGTGTGTTCAATGCCGCATATGTGGGGTGACTGACGATCTTGCTTACTTCTCCTCTGCACTGCAGGGCTCCTGCTGTCCATCGGCCATTCCCAGACCTGGCAACGATGGTGGAACGGGACAGCATCCGACGGTACCGCTTCACCAGGCAGCTGATTGAGGATTTGGCAGTGCAGTTGTCCCCACATTTGCAGCCTGGCCGGCCGTATCCTACAGCGCTGACCCCCAAGGTGAAGGTGATGGCAGCCCTACACTTCTTTGCCACCGGTACCTTCCAACATACTGTGGCGTCTGCTGGTGGGATGTCACAGACCATGTTCAGCCGTGTGCTCCGCGATGTTTTGGCGGCAATGTTGCTCTTCCTGAACCGGTACATCTATTTCCCTAGACTGCGACGACTCACTGACGTGAAGAGTGACTTTTATGCCCTGGGGAGGATGCCGCATGTCATTGGCTCCATTGATGGGACACATGTGGCTTTGGTACCACCACAGGCCCAGGAGCAGGCCTACAGGAACCGCAAGCACTACCACTCGGTCAATGCACTGGTGGTGTGTCTTGCAGACATGACCATCACACACGTGTGTGCCCGTTTCCCTGGTTCAGCACACGATGCCTTTGTGATGAGGAGTAGTCGCATCCCCAGGTTGATGGCACAGATGCAGAACCAGCGTGCCTGGCTTGTCGGTGTGTACTGACTTTGTGCCATTGTGTGTGATCTGATCTGTAGTATTCCGTCCACTTTTCCAAGTCAGCTGATGTGCACTTGTCTGTCCGTAGGTGACTCGGGATACCCCAACATGCCGTGGTTGCTGACACCCCTCAGGAACCCTGTGACACCTGCCCAGATGCGCTACAATGAGGCACATGGTCGGACCAGGAGAGTGATTGAGCGGACCTTTGGTCTCCTGAAGAGCCGCTTCCGCTGCCTGGACAAGACCGGAGGGTCCCTCCCATATGCCCCTGCGAAAGTGTGCAAGATTATCATCGTCTGCTGCATGCTCCACAACCTGGCAGTGCGGAAGGAGTTGCCTCTCATCCAGGATGACGATGACCAACATCCGCCACCTGTGGAGGATCCTGGCCTGGACCACGATGCCAGTGACGATGATGATGATGATGGTGATGGTGATGTCCGCACACAGCTCATCACCAACTTCTTTAGCTGAATGTGAGTATCCTGAGGTGTCATGTGAATGATGTGAGTTGGCATGATGTGTGGGTGGTGCTCTGGTGCTGTTGGAGTGTGTCCATGGGCTACTTGACAGGATGTGTGTTGCGATGTGTGGTGACAGGTGGGCTGTACTCCCCAACAGTGTTGACATGCTAACTTGGTTCTGGGTGGGTATCTTGTAACATGTATTGTGCATGAGTTTTGCTGTTCTGTCCTGTACTGCATTGCTTTTGACTGTGTGTCATTTCTGTCCTTCACAGGGTACTTTCAGATTCGTTTGGTCAACTGTGTCCACCGACGACGTGATTGCACATCCAGGCTGGTAGCTGTTGTGTCCCTACAGGTGATGTGCGCCACACCCATGGACTTCCTTCTGTCTACAGTTGTTGACTGTGTGCCCGCTACCAGGTGGGGTTACCTTGCATCTGTAGTGGTTACGGCATGTTGCTACTGTGTAATAAACCTGTGCTTCACTTAGTGATGTGCGTTGTCTGTGGTCACACATTTGACTGCCATTTGCTTACTGCACCTGTGGGCTACTTGACTACAACTGGGAATGGGTGTGGTGTCTGTGCATTGCACCGTCTTCCCTGGCAACATCAGTGTAGGCAATGAGTCAGATGGCCTAGGTGTGTATGTGTTGTGTAGCCCTGGTGGTGTGTCTCCCTCATATGTGTCACGTTGCCTGTACTCACATGCCTGTGTTGTCCTTGCTGTTGCAGTTCGCATACACTGTGTAATTTTGCAGTTCATCATCCCCATAACAGCACCCACGTTGGAATCACGACAGAGGCAAGTATGGTGTATTAGTGTGTTTATTGTGATAATAGTGCATAGGATGGATTGTGCTGTACATGAATCTTGCAATCCCAAGTTCCTAGATGAATAGAAAGTCCAGGTAGACAGGATCCCCAGTATCGGGGCCACAGTTGTCTGACACATTGTTCCAACTTGTACTCCCCATGCTATGTGTGGGAGTAGTGTTGCCATCAACAGGGTGAACAGTCTGTGCACAAAGGCGAAAATCCAGAACAGGTTCAGGCTTCCTGGGAGTTGCGCTTGGCCATCAGCCTCTCACTTTCCCCTCCTCGGACGACCCCTCTTCTTGGGGGGGGGCCCTCAAGTGCAGGCTGCTGCGGTGCAGGGGACTCTCCGCCAGAGTCCTCCTCCCTCCCTGTGGCAGTTGCAGTTTGTTCGGTACCAGATGTTGTTGGCACACAGGGAGGTGTGGACTGGGTGCTGTTCATCTGGCGGAGGCATTGTAAAATGTCCCTGTGCACCGCCGTCATCTCATGTAGTACATCCCACTTGGACTCCACGCGGGTCATGTGGGAGTCCACACGTGACATGTGGGAGTCCACACGTGACATGTGTGACTCCACTTGGGACATGTGGGAGTCCAAGCGGGCATGATGGGCAGCCTGCTGCTGTTTGATGTCTCTGAGGAGCCCCACTACCTGGCTGAGCTCTCCGGTGCTGGACTGGTACGCATCAGCTATGCGTACCAGTTGTGGGTCTTCATGCACACCAGCAACGTCTGCAAGCAGCGACCTCTGTCTCCCACCCCTCCCACCACCCCTGCTGACATGTGCAGTGTGTGCAGTTGCACGCACAGATAACCCTGGTCCACCTTGGGGGTTGGTGGTGGTGGTGGTGTCCATGGCCCCAGGTTGGTCCAGGGTCACTGCGCTGGTGTTGTTCCTTATTCTGTCCATGTCGGCAGGGATGGTATTCGTGGTGACAGTCGTTGGAGGGGTGGGTGCAGGGGGTGCAGCTGGTGGACCTGCTGGTGCTGCAGCTGGTGGTCCTGCTGGTGCAGCATGTTGACTTGCACCGGATGTGCCAGGTTGTTCTTCATCGTCCGAGGAGGACAGAGGCTGTACGACGCCAGTGAGCTCGGCATCCTCTTGAGCCTGGGACTGGGACTCCTCAGCGTCTGCTGCTGTGTCCCTATCATCACCTGTTTTTGGGAGACACAAACAATGTATGTCATGTTTCTGCAGGCATCAGTGGTTGACACACCTGACAGTTGTGACTGTGCCTCGGGGTGCGGGCCTGTACATTGTATTGTCCTAAGTCGTCACAGTCAGGGGTTGATATTGGTGTGGCACATTGTCCTGCATTATTTGGGCATTTCTATGTATTCTCTGGGGTGTGAACATGGTCTGCATTGATTGTGTTTGGTTGACAGCCAGACCTCCTTCCCACCCACCCACCCACCCAGTCAGTTCTCCCACCATGGAACGTGCTTGCATTGCAGGGAGTGTAAGTTGTCTCTCAGGATGTCAGTCAGTGGTGTCCTGCTGTTTGTTGGTGCACAGTTGGCAGCAGGGCCTTGTGCTCCCCACAGCAGTAGCCAGTGTCAGCCATCTTGTGAGTCCTTCTCCACTCCCTGTGATGTGAGCATGGTTCAGGGTGGTGTTGATGGGACAGTTGTGGGGGTGAGCTATGTCTGTGACTACGACTCCCATCATGCTATTGCCTCCACCCCCTTCCCAGCATGCCCATGCTTCCTTCCTTTTGACTCTGCTTCCCTGTGGGGTGGGGTGGCTGTGCTGACAGGATGGCTGGGAGTGTTGTCCTGGCAGTTGTTTGGCTAAGAGTCCCAAGAGTGTCCCTGTGCTTCACACAACATAACCCAGGGTGGTGGTGCTTTGTGGGATCTTGTGTTAGGATGGAGGGCATTGCATTCTACCAGGTGGGTACTGTGGAGTTTGTGTTGGGGGGGGGTGAGGGGAGGTGCTGGTGACTATAGTCAGTGCTGCAAGTCCCCCTTCCCACCCAGCCAGCCAGCCAGATATCCCACCATGGAACGTGCTTGCATTGCAGGTAGTGGAAGTTGTCTCTCAGGATGTCAGTCAGTGGTGTCCTGCTGTTTGTTGGTGCACAGTTGCCAGCAGGGCCTTGTGCTCCCCACAGCAGTAGCCAGTGTCAGCCATCTTGTGAGTCCTTCTCCACTCCCTGTGATGTGAGCATGGTTCAGGGTGGTGTTGATGGGACAGTTGTGGGGGTGAGCAATGTCTGTGACTACGACTCCCATCATGCTATTGCCTCCACCCCCTTCCCAGCATGCCCATGCTTCCTTCCTTTTGACTCTGCTTCCCTGTGGGGTGGGCTGGCTGTGCTGACAGGATGGCTGGGAGTGTTGTCCTGGCAGTTGTTTGGCTAAGAGTCCCAAGAGTGTCCCTGTGCTTCACACAACATAACCCAGGGTGGTGGTGCTTTGTGGGATCTTGTGTTAGGATGGAGGGCATTGCATTCTACCAGGTGGGTACTGTGGAGTTTGTGTTGGGGGGGGGTGAGGGGAGGTGCTGGTGACTTTAGTCAGTGCTGCAAGTCCCCCTTCCCACCCAGCCAGCCAGATAGCCCACCATGGAACGTGCTTGCATTGCAGGTAGTGGAAGTTGTCTCTCAGGATGTCAGTCAGTGGTGTCCTGCTGTTTGTTGGTGCACAGTTGGCAGCAGGGCCTTGTGCTCCCCACAGCAGTAGCCAGTGTCAGCCATCTTGTGAGTCCTTCTCCACTCCCTGTGATGTGAGCATGGTTCAGGGTGGTGTTGATGGGACAGTTGTGGGGGTGAGCTATGTCTGTGACTACGACTCCCATCATGCTATTGCCTCCACCCCCTTCCCAGCATGCCCATGCTTCCTTCCTTTTGACTCTGCTTCCCTGTGGGGTGGGCTGGCTGTGCTGACAGGATGGCTGGGAGTGTTGTCCTGGCAGTTGTTTGGCTAAGAGTCCCAAGAGTGTCCCTGTGCTTCACACAACATAACCCAGGGTGGTGGTGCTTTGTGGGATCTTGTGTTAGGATGGAGGGCATTGCATTCTACCAGGTGGGTACTGTGGAGTTTGTGTTGGGGGGGGTGTGAGGGGAGGTGCTGGTGACTATAGTCAGTGCTGCAAGTCCCCCTTCCCACCCAGCCAGCCAGATATCCCACCATGGAACGTGCTTGCATTGCAGGGAGTGTAAGTTGTCTCTCAGGATGTCAGTCAGTGGTGTCCTGCTGTTTGTTGGTGCACAGTTGGCAGCAGGGCCTTGTGCTCCCCACAGCAGTAGCCAGTGTCAGCCATCTTGTGAGTCCTTCTCCACTCCCTGTGATGTGAGCATGGTTCAGGGTGGTGTTGATGGGACAGTTGTGGGGGTGAGCTATGTCTGTGACTACGACTCCCATCATGCTATTGCCTCCACCCCCTTCCCAGCATGCCCATGCTTCCTTCCTTTTGACTCTGCTTCCCTGTGGGGTGGGCTGGCTGTGCTGACAGGATGGCTGGGAGTGTTGTCCTGGCAGTTGTTTGGCTAAGAGTCCCAAGAGTGTCCCTGTGCTTCACACAACATAACCCAGGGTGGTGGTGCTTTGTGGGATCTTGTGTTAGGATGGAGGGCATTGCATTCTACCAGGTGGGTACTGTGGAGTTTGTGTTGGGGGGGGGTGTGAGGGGAGGTGCTGGTGACTATAGTCAGTGCTGCAAGTC